>WYDI02009033.1:17681-46218 GCA_009867235.2 Psittacus erithacus | reverse complement strand
CATCCTGATCATCAATAAAAAGATTAAAGAGAACTGGCCCAAATACTGAGCCCTGGGCAACACCACTTGTGACTGGCCATCACCTGGATTTAACTCCATTCATCACAACCCTCTGATCTCTGCCATCCAGTCAGTTTTTCACTCAGTGAAGAGTACAACTGTCCAAGTAATGAGCAGCAGTTTCTCCAGGAGAATGATGTGGGAAACAATGTCAAAGACTTTACCAAAGTCCAGGTAAACAATGACCACAGCCTTTCCTTCATCCACTAAGCGGGTCACCTTGTCATAGATGTGGAGATTGGGCTAGTCAAGCAGGATGTGCCCCTGCTGACTGGGCCTGATCACTTGGTTGTCCTGACTTGTCATATAACTGACCCTATGATTAATGACACCAGAATAGTTTCCGAGATCCTTATTATGTGGCATATCATGGCATTTACTACCTTAAGTCTGCCTTATGTCATTGAGGGGTCGCAGAAGCAGCATTACAAGCCTTACTACAAATGCAGAGAGATTCTCTGCCTTTTTGTGGAGCAAAGGAACTGTCCTTCATCCATCAGTTACTGTACTCGTTTTCATTTCTGGTCAAATGCCTGCACTGTACATCTAAACATACATCTTGATCTTGATCTCTTGCTTTAAAACAAACTATACCTTCAAATGAATAAAAATAAAGAAAAACGTGGCTAAGTACATAGCTCCATTTTCCGAATGAGTATAGGCACCTGCCGTCAGGGTTTTAAAGACCTTTAAGATCAAAGATTTGCATAGGTGTTTTGGAAAATCTGTCTATATAAAAGTTAAATAACTGTGTTAAGAAGGTTAACTTCGCCTGCTATCACTGTTTTCTTCACTTGCACCAGTGGTATATACCAAAATCATCTTACTGTTTCTTTTTACCTCATTTTCAGTGAGGCTTTTGTTTGAAACCTAGTTCTAGCACTAATCTATATATAATCTTGAGCACAAGGCAAGACATTTTGTGCTCTTTAATTTTCATTTTCTTTTCCTAGCCTTCTTCTTACTGTGAAGAGCCAGAACTTGAATGCAGAGGACATACTGTTTGCCAGATGCTGGTACAAACACCTAGCACAACAGGGTCATCTTCTTGCAGAGGGGCTGCTGTTTTGCCATACACAGTTATCTAGCTTGCCCCACATCTGCTTTTGCCATTTCCTCTCTGAACACAATGATCTCCTTTCTTCTGAAGAGTCTGACCAGGTTGACAGACTGGATAATGGAAGGGTCTGTGGCTTTTATATAATGTCTCTCTCTTTCTGCTGGAAGACAGGAAAGGAAGAGGACCCAAGTGGCATTCCAGTACCACCTCCTGGCTTAAACATGCTCCTGTGCTGTGCCTCGGGTCTCAGAAAAGTACAATGGAGAAGCAATTTTGCAACTTCGGAATATGATCATGATTTTGAAAAGCCAAGTCTTCACACCAGACTCTTCTTCATCCATTCACATTTAATCTCTTAAATCAGTAAGATGACTTGTGGAGTAAAGACATCAGAAAGCAGACAGTTTTGTAGAAGTCTTATATTCTTTTCCATCACTTTTGATGAAGTCCTTACATTTCCCAAGTCTATAACAATTTGTGCAAGGGTCAACTGGAAATAAGCTATTCTCATTTTTGCTTAGGCCTTTTCAAACAATTCTGGCAACAATGAAGGCCCTTTTCTAGTTGTACTTTGTAATTATCCACCGGGTAGAATGAAACTGTATTATAAATAAGAACAAGCTGTGCAGATTATCCTTGTAAAAAGGTGAATAATATATGTGATATGAGATATCAGTAGTTTTAGAAACAGAGATCTGTGTGTAATATGAGAGCTCACACATTTCAAATCTATGTCTGATTTTAAAAATCACTATGAACGAAAACAAAATTGATGTTTCCCAGAATTTTCTGCAATAGATGACATAATCACAATCAAAGATATTGAGGGTTAGGCGTTTAAATTCTAAAGTTCATATATGTGTCAAACAAGAGGCACGATGCCAGCTTGGCTGAGCACCTGGCCCAGAATACCAGGACACTTTAACTTTATGAACATAAATACCTGACAGTGGAAAGGAGGCCAAGCTAGCTTCTTGCTTTGAGAGATCATCTCTATTGCCCCAGTCTGAAGCGTTGAAATCAGTGAGAAGTTTTCCATTGATATCAGTGAGCTTTGGGTTAAGAAAGGCAATGCAGCTAAAAGAGAACAGTATTGCTCATCTGACTGACTTAAAGTGAATTATCAAGTTCTGTTCACAGCTGTTTGCTTCTTTACAAGTTTCTTGTATTGCTGTCTTGCTATGTGTCTATCATCTAGAAGCTTTACAGCTGTGGAAACCGCTTGCGCCTGGAAAGCAGCGATCAGTCACAGGGGGAGCTATTATGCAGTTCTAGACCTCCATGCTAATACCTATATTGGAGATTACAACTTTGAGTCACACAGGTAGTAAGTTTAAAAATGAAGACCTGCAAATGGCTCTCAATCAGTGCTAGTGATTATTTAACATTTTCCCTTCTTTCTATGCAAACCTTGTCACTTTAAATTATATTTCTGTTGTACACGCTAGTGATATCTCTCACAGCCTGGCCAGCAAAAGGTTTATGAGGTCAGAGAAACCTCCTTATTACTAAATCGGACAGTCTAGTTTCTATGTGTAAACATGTCAATATCATTTTCATGAAATTCAATACTTCTTAATGTTTTACAAAAACACAGAGCATCAGACTGTCTGCTCTGATGTCTATGGGAGGCCTGCCAAGGACAGGGCTGAGGAAACACAGCCTTAGACAAGCTCCATCTGTCCCATTTAGGCAATCCACAGGGTCAGGTCTTGAGGTGAAAGTAATAACTACAAGATGTTTTTCTAGGCAGGCAGCAAGAGAGGGTTACTGCTTGTGTTGATTAAAATAAACAAACCCAGAGGACAGGTTGTACTCGTTGCACATTTGAGCTAGACTACTGATTTTAGGTAGTTCCTTTCTATTTAAGCCCAACATGGCAATGCAGAGAAATAAAGAACAAAGAGCATAATTCCCTTGTGTACAAAGTAGGCTTTCACTGATGTTGATATTCTCTGAAAAATATCTCTTAAGAATTTCTACACGCCCATCCAGCTCACTGAGTGCCAAGTAGCCAGCACGGAGCCAAAAAGGTAAGACTGAGAAGGTCAGTCCTGCCTCTGCATGCCTGCCCATGCCAGTATGTTGCATCTGCCTTAGGCAGTTCAGCAAGGCTGTGATGCAATATTTGGCTGTCAGTCATTTCATGCAGAAAAGTTAAACTAAAGCTATGAAAAATTAGGGCATATCTAACTGTGAGGACTGGCCTGGGTACAGGAAAGACTGAGAAGATGAGACACACACAAAGATCTGTCTGCCTTTGGAGAAATCTATGGCAAAAAGTGGGGCAAGCATGATTACATTTTCTTGGGTAGAGGCAGAGAGTAACACTCATGTAAAAGTGCATGAAGTCCCTGCAGTACTATTCACTGGCAACATCCTCTCTTTTGTGTAAGTGGTTTCTGCCTTCACACACAGACATTTGAGGGAGTTTATGTGGAATACCAAAATTATGTTCTTTAATCTCCTTTCAGGAACTTACACATGGACTTGCAGAAGATAAAATGAGGGCAAGAGATACAAGACATCTGCGTCCTTTGCTTGCACATAGTATGTCTTTCATCTTGTTCTATGGCCGTCACATACATTTGATCATGCAATCCCAGAGGATGTCAGAAACCCCATGGATTTATTTAGCTTACTGCAGAAGAGCCCAGAGAACTGTTCTCATTTTGCAACAACTACAGAAAAATAATAGGGGGATATATTTCAGGACTGTGTGACAAATCCTACTAAAATCAAATATGGGACACTCAAAAAAAGGAATTGACAAAACCAGAGATAATCTCTCTTCAAACATGAAAATGCTGAACTTGTGAACAGCCTTGATAGCCGTGCTTTCCACAAACGTATCACTCAGTAAGTCAATATTTGAGTTTATGTGAACAGCTACAGCTCAGGTTTAGTACTATGCTGTCTCCTCCAAAATCTTAAGTTTTCTTCTCAGAAAAACCTGCACAACAATCTAATGACTGCCGAATGTCACTGACTGCCTCAAATCATTTTAGGAAGATGAAGACATTTCTGTTTATTTTCTCATCTGTGATAACTGCCAGAACACCAAGGATACATATATAAAGTGTTCACAGCCTCAGCACAGTATGATGAAAATTGCTACAGGGAAAGAGACAGGAAGCATTATCAGCAATGTATACCATCAACAAATAATACTTAAATGGGAACACATTTTTACTTCACTAATTTCTACCACAAATGCAATAAAAATGAGCACTTTATCAAACTGTCTTTGGAATACTTTAAAATGGATATCTAATTATCTCCATTCAAGTCTCTATGTCCGATTTAATACAACAGCAAATCTATAAATTATTGAACACAGAAAACCTGCAAACTAACACAACTACTTCTACAACACCACCAAACAGCTTTGTATCCTCAAAAGCCATTATGTATAGCCAAACCCTTCAATATTGTTGTAACTGTGCTGTGGAAATCTCTCCTGACATCCATCTCACACTAAGTTAAAATTGACCACAAACCTGTAAAGAATACTACTTCTGAGAAACAGACTGAATCTTTGATGGATTACAGTGAATGCTGGGTATTTCAAGGCAAAAAGAAATAAGATAACGTTGCATTGCACAGGCCTTACCTTGCCTACACTGGAATCTTTGAAGTCATTAAACAATCACCACTTGTGTTAAAACAAGGTGATGACTTGAAAGAAATGCCTTCTGAGCCTTTCCTGCTGACTTTGAAATATCACTAACCTCACCATATTCCTAACTAGAGGAAATATTCTCACAGAGCAAGAATGGCTAAACCAGAACATATCAAAGCAAAAGAAACGAACAATGACAAAGCAGCTCCACCACCACTAAAATCAATACTGTATCCCTGTGGAGCCATCAAAATCTCTGGAGCCAGACATGCTTATCCTAAAGCATTCTTTCAGTGACTAAATACCCTTCTGGAACCTATGTGAGCAAAGCTAGCTAACCACTACCTAGCAATGATTTCCCCTAAGTGATCTATAAAAAACATTGTCTCTAACCTCCCAGACCTCAGCCTTAAGGGAGACTCACAAAATTATTTCATTCTCCAGCTCGAAACTAAAATCCATGAATACTTAATGTTAAAAATCAAACAATGAACAAAGGCATGGGTTTTGTGCCTCATTATGTTTTTCCTGCTACTGTCTTACACATGGTGTCTATCACCTCTTGCATTTTTAAGATTTTTCCCAGCTCAGCAAGCACAACTATCCTGTTATCTCCAGCAGTCTAATATATTATACAGTTATATAGTACCAAGATCTGATGTGCTTTTTAGCTTGGTTTATGCTCCTCCTTGTCAGGCCTTGATGAATCTCAAAATTAGTTCAACTCCATTTGTATCGCCTGGTCTAGCATCAGCAGCCAGCATTTTTAAAGGCATTTTCTGATTATACCTCTTGTATAATGTCCCATGCAAATATCTGTTTAGCCTGTTGGTTGCCTGTATGCTCCCTTAGAGAAAGGCACGGGTAAACAGTGATTCACTCAGCTACTGTCAGAGGTTGGATACTGAGCTAAAAAGGTATTTGCACGGATGCAGTGCAGTCACTCTCATTCTCTGCTTCAAACTTCTCATGCCAACATGTGGATGAGAGAAGAGAATGAGTTTCAGAATCACTGGCTTCCCTTGGCCTGCTGTGAGCCCCTTCTTCTGTCTTTTTCAAAAGAAGGTGGGAGAGCACGGTTTATTAGCTCTGTCCTGGTTTCAGCTGGAATAGAGTTCATTTTCTTCCTAGTAGCTGGTAGAGTGCTGTGTTTTGGTTTCTGTCTGAGAATAATGCTGATAACACACTGAATTTTTCGTTTTTGCTCAGTAGCGCTTACCCTGATCACGGACTTTTCAGTCTCTCATGCTCTGCCAGTGAGGGGGAGCCACAAGAAGCCAGGAGGAAGGAGAGACAGGACACCTGACCCAAACTAAACAGAGGGGTATTCTGTACCACAGAGAATCAAGATCAGTGTATAAACTGGGGGAGCTACCTGGAAGGGACTGATCGCTGCTCAGGTGGGGCTGGGTATCGATTGGCACATGGTGAGCAATTGTATTGTGCATCACTTGACATTTGTTGGTTGGTTTTTTTTCCCCCTTTTTCTTTCATATCTCTCCCTTTGTTATTTCCTTTATAATTATTATTAGCAGTATTATATTTTCTTAATTTTAATTATTAAACTGTTCTTATCTCAAACCATGAGTTTCACTTCTTTTTCTGATTCTCCTCCCCATCCACTGGGGTTGGGGGGAAGGAATGAGTGAGCAGCTACATGGTAATTGGTTGCCAGCTGGGGTTAAACCACATGACATAACTCACAGCAACAGTGTTCTTGCATGGAGGATGAGAAGAGCATCTTAGTTCTAGAAGGCAAAAATAATGAAAGCAGAACACAAATAGCTTGGTCTTGTTCATTAATATGCTGAAATCATAAGCTATTATTGCTTGCTATTATTATTTGCTTGCTATTATTATTTGGTTGCTGTCATCTTTAATCAAATTTTCTTCAAAACGTACCCTGTAAGCAATCAATGTGTCAATTTTTTTAGCTGCTCCTAGTGGGGGAATATCTCCTTTTTTTAACTCAAAATCAAAATGGAGGTACTGAAACAGATTTTGTGAAATGTAATTTAGTTTTATTGGTGTGTTTTACAACATTCCTTTTGTATCACCTACTAACCAAACTACTGAATGGTTTCCATATTTTGAAATGTGAGATCATAGATGTGCCAAGTCTCTATCACTTTAATGAGATATGAAAAACTTGTGAATGAGATGCTAAATTATCTACTGAAATGTACTTTGCTCAGCTTTTGTCTCTCAACATTTTCTTCAGATTAAAGAGAGCTAACCAAGACTTTGGAAGGAAGACTTTGGAAGGAAGACTTCTCATCTGGGAGCTTTGAAAAGTGATAGATAGGATTTTCAGTGTAAAATTTGGAAAAGTACCTGCTAGACCTGAGCATGCACTTCTCAAGCGAGGTTCAAGTGAACCTACTCAGGGGTTGCAGGGAGCGTCCTGCAGTGAACAAGAGTGAAAGGTGATGCTGGCTATTAAACCAGTTTAATAATCACTCTGTCTTTGACTCTGCTTCTTGCCTGTGCCAGGTAACATTATGCCATATTGCTCCATCCAGTGTCCACCCAGCCTGTATTTGTGGTTTTGTGCTTGGGATTGCCCCAGTCCAGGTGCAGGACCTTGCACTTGGCCTTGTTGAACTTCATGAGGTTTGCACAGGCCCACCTCTCAAGCCGACCAAGGTCCCTCAAGATGATATCTCTTCCCTCCAGCTATCTAATGTCTATATAATGCTAGATAAATTGCTCCAAATGTGTGCACTGAGGACAAGCTATAGTTTCTATTTCATGACTGCCAGCTTCAGGCCTGGAAAAATAAGTGGTAATCAGAACATGTTTTGGCAACTGACACATATAAGCACCATGATTTGTTTTCCAACCATTTATATATTTAGAAAGAGGAAGGGAATATTTATCTTGTTAGGTTCATAATTAGGATTCTGAGAGCACAGACCTACTCTGACTCTAAATTACTAATACCAGTTTTGTTTACTCGTGTTGCAGGAATATTAACAGGCAGATTAGTTTCACAAATCTACTTAATCATTTAAGGCCTGTTCTATTTAGTTTATGTAGTGAATTATTATCTGTAAAAAGATCTTTCATTAACCTTAAATAAGTGTTAAATAAATGTTTGGTCTTACGAGCAAACTAACTTTATCCAAGAATACAGACATTCTATTTTGTTTTGTAAATGATATTTTTGCTGGGTCTTATCAAACTAGGGTGACCTCTCAATGTTTAAACTAGAGATCAGGAAAGAATTAAGCCAGAATTAACATAAAGGTCTGTTTTAATCCAACTTCCACCTCAAGAATTACCAATCTGTTTGGTATGCTGTCAAAAACTATAACAAAATACATATGTAAAATGTGTAGGAGTGCAAGTCAGGTTTCATGACTTCAACAAGGGAAAAGCAGAATCTAAGCATTTTAGACCTACATCCATAGGTGTGAGAAAAAAGGATGCACTCTTCTACCTGGAGAGCTTACAACCTGGAGTCAGGGCAAGATAAATATAAAATAAAAAGACAAATATGTAAACAAACAATCTTGGGATCAGGACAGAAGCGGCATAAGGACTGATCATTTGTGTCTGAGAGGCATATCTAAACAAACAGCCTTATTACTTGTAGTCTGAATCAGATTCCTTTCCTGAATCAGTCATTTAAGGACAGTCAGAGCTTTGATCTACTCATGGTAAAGCACGACCATCAAAATTCTCAGGTCCAGCTCTGGACATTCTGCTCTCATATCTTCAGTCCACTGAACTGTGATTTTATTTTTTCTTTTAAAGCTGCTTTACTCCCATTTTAACACCATTTTTCCTCAAAAAAAAATAAAAATCTGATGTTTTCTCTGAGTCATTTGCTTGTATGAAGGTGTGATTGCGTTCCTCCTCCATTACTGTACCAATTGCCTGACTGTGTTCTCTTTATAGACACCTACATTGGTGGTTTCAGTAGCTGGCTGATTCTGACCATGCATATTCTGAGATATCATAGATGGCTCTTCCTGTGCACACGATTTGAAACTGCCTTTGTATCTCTGCATGGAAACACTGTCTGCTCACAACTTTCCTCCTTTTCCCAGTCACTTTACTTTCAGCATTTTTCTTTGTAACACGGATAAGGAGCAGGGGAAATCCATAGCTCTCGTTACATACCTTGTTCTGGAAGTATCCGACAGGAAAGTGCAGAATCTAGACAGTGTGGATGCAGTAATCCCCGCCATACTACTGGCCTAGCTACTTTTCTAGCTGCAAGCTAGACTTCTGAGGAAGTCGTGGAAGATATGTATGAATTTACAAGAGGTATTTCTTTCTTTTCAGTACCTTGAGAGAACCCTAGAAAGCACCCTCAGTCTTCAGAACAAAATTCTTCTCTCCAAGCTGGCTCCACAGCATCAAAAAAGAAAAAAAAAGAGAAAAAATGAAAAAATAAAAAAATAAAAAATAAATCTCTGGACAGCTGGAAGTCTATGGGAGAAAAACACAAATATTTCATAGATCTCTCTGCTGCTGCTTTCATCTCGCAATTTTCTTTTCTAGCGGCATCAGCATGTTTCCAGATGTAGGAAACAGTGAT
The DNA here is from genome assembly GCA_009867235.2 of Psittacus erithacus. Lineage (NCBI taxonomy): Eukaryota > Metazoa > Chordata > Aves > Psittaciformes > Psittacidae > Psittacus > Psittacus erithacus. The sequence continues at coordinate 36,927 of WYDI02009033.1, read as the reverse complement.
AGACATCTTGTAGGTAGGACAACACAACAGTGCTGCTCTGGTGGCCAGCCGAGAACTGTGGCGTTCTGTTCACACCATGACAACCCTTTTGTCACAGCTTTATCTCCACTCAGAAACATTGAGACCATCTGCCTGCACATGACGCTGACAGCTATTATGTGGCACTTGCAGCTGTGTCCCAGATACCAATTACTGTACTGCTGAGCAGTGAGAAGAAATTCATTATTCCCATCAATCATGCAAATCCTTCCTTTCCTACTCCTCTCATTCATTTAGGTGAATGATAATTGTTTGGCCACATGGTCAGACCTCTGAGCTCTGCCTGGAAAGAGAAGATCTGCTTACTGCTTTTAAAAACACATGAGCTTCTTGATCAGATGAGATGACAGAAAACTTTTAATAAAATGATGATGTCTAAAGTGACCATGGAAAATATAATTTCCAGAAAGTGCATTAATTTCAGGAGATAAAATACTTACCTTCCTCTGTACCATCATTGCCAGGACTTTGTTTGTGATACCGTGTATTTAACCTCCCTAACCTTTGCAGTTGTTGTAGATAATTGTTGTAGGTCCATTCCAAATGAACTATTCTGTTCCATTCTATTCTATCTGTCCAGGTAGATAAAAACCAAACAAATCCAGATTAATAGAGCTCAGATCACTATTAACAATTAAAACCAGTAGCTTTACAGAGGTTTAGAGCATGAGCCTCTAAATATGAATTGCATGATGAGGACCCTCAGCCAACTTGAGTTGAACCTGAAACTGCATGGTAATTGGCACTTGTAACTTACACAGGCTAGAAGCTGAACAAAATCTCCTGGTCCACATTTTGCATCAAGAAATAGGGATGTAGTGCTTTAAACAGATTCATCATGATTATATCAATTTGTGGTCAACAACAGAATTCAGTCTAGCCCAGATCATTTACATTGCGAAAATAAAATCCACTGCCTTCCTGGCAGCACTGCTGTGAATGTTTCCATCGATGAGCTGCACTAGCAGTATCCTTACTTTGAGTGAAGATTATAAAGGCAAATTTCTTTCCTTGCAGATTTTGGAGGACATGTGAGGGAGTGCTGGTTCACAGAATTCAAGCAAGCATCTGGCCAAAGTGCCTGTGTATTTTCTTACCTCTCAAAAGTGCTCTGGGTGCATCTAAAAACCCTTTGAGAAAAAGACATGAGCACTTCCATGTCAGCAGGATTTGTTTCCTCAGCGTAACTGGCCTTTGGACCAGTAATCTCACAGACACCCTGTGCCCTTATGTGGCCCCAAACAACAAAGGAATAGGCTCTAGCTGCCTCAGGGAGTGGGGTTTGTTGTATCAACAATGCATATGTGCTGAAGCTGTATCACTTATTGCAGTTGTTCTGGTAAACTCCAAAATCTGCAATGTCCAGGACACAATAAACCATGGTCTGGCCTGAGGACTGAAACCACTGAGGCAACATGAAGAATTTTGCTGCCCACTTGATATGGTTAGATGAAGTGTAAAAGCTTCACTGTAAACTGTACTTAGCTTCTCTTAAAGGAGTGCTTGTCATTCCTGGCACACTACAAAGAGAGGCCATTGCTGTCCACAGCAGAGAAATACTCTATTAATCCTGAAATAAGTGTCTTCCCAAAAGTGATGGACTTTTGAAAACCCATCTGCCTAGAATGCTATCTTCAGCTTTTGCATCTTGCCTGTCTACAGCCAGCACTTTCCTTTCCTGTGAGGTGACCATGATCCCTGATTAGGGACAGTCTTCATAGCTACTGCCCTTGCATTTCTGCCCTACCAAGATGGGGAAACAGATCCCTGCTTGCAGGCTTTCCAAGGAAGCTGAAAGGCCAAGGCTCATCAAAATAAATGCCAAGAGGCAGACAAAAAGTTATTTACATGGCGGGAAACAATTGCTTCTGGTTGCTAATATCTAACTTGGCTCCTACAGGAAAGAAAGTTGACTTTTTATCTCTGAGAACAATATATCACCTTAGATACAGAGCACACAAATAGCATTGTGTATACTGCTGCTCCTTCAATTCTAAATTCCATTGAGAACCTTACTTATGTGAATTACCTGGCTGAGATAAACTTCACTAATGTAATAGCTTCTGGGGACTGTTCACACTTTCTTTTAGTCTCCTAAACTGCTGTTACTTTCCCACGCTGGACTGCATTGTGAGGGCAATCGCTTGATCTGCTGCAGTTAAGGATGTCTCACCATTTCCATTGTAAGTCTGTTTAAAAAGACGCTGCAGGCTCCAATCTTGCATCAAAGTCAGAGAAGGAAAGCAAAGGTTTTACCATGTTTTAAAAAGACTGTCTTTTACCATACCTAAAGGCAAGAGTCCAAACAAAATACATTTTTTCTTTGGAGCACTTTGCTGCATTTCTATTACACAAAACTGCTGTTAATGTCTCTGCATCTTTGTAGAACTCTGTGAAAAAGAGCCAGCTCCTTTGCTTAAACAAAATAGACGTTAAAATGAAAATAGTCACTTTGGGGCTTAAATGTTTCTGTTTATCCTTGAGAAACATTTTTCACTGGATATTTATAGCTAACTGAAAAAAACACAGCATGTGAGGATGCTGGACTTTAATATCTATACTCCCTTTCTCTTGCAGCTAAGCAAATGTTTCCCATTCAGGAGGCAAAATCAAGAGTTGTATCCAAAAGCAAAGCAGGCTGGAAGGGGTCTCACTTTCCCTGTCAGCAGCTTCCATCCTCCTGCTGCTGCTGTTCATACTTCCACCAGGTCTACTAAGCATGGCTGCTTGTGGGACTGTACTAATAAAGTGATTCAGTTTAAAACCACAAAAAAACTTTATATATGTTCTGAACATAGAGTAACATGAACATCCAAACAGCCAGTGGCCCAACTGATAGATCATTTAGCTGTCTTTTGACCAAGATTTTTTTCTTTAGTTTTCAACAGAAATACCATCTCCACCATAAGGAAATTCTCTTATGTAGGTTTTAATGGAACTTACAAAGAAAGGTTTCAACCCCTGAAAATCACTATTTTCCAATGAAAGAGAGTCCTTACTTTGCAATGGACAGTGGTACTGAGTTACAGTATCAACTATAAGTGAGTAGGTGTCATAGTTTAACCCCAGCTGACAACTACATACCACACAGCTGCCTGCTCACTGCCCTTATGTCCCTTGTTGGGACTGGGAGAAGAACTGGAAAAAAAGATAAAGCCTCTGGATTGAGTTAAGAATAGTTAAATAATTGTAATTAATAATAATAATAACAAAAACAAAAGTAATGGAAAGGGAGACAGCAAAAAGAGAAAGAGAAATAAACCCCAATAAAAACAAGTGGTGCACAATACAATTGCTTATCACCTGCTGACTGATGCACAGCCAGCTCTTGAGCAGCAATTGGCACCTGCTGGCCAACTACTTTATATACTGAGCCTGATGATCTATGGTATGGAATATTCCTTTGGCTAATTTGGGCAGATGTCCTGTTTGTGTTCCCTCCTGTCTTCTTGTGCCTCTCCTCTGACAGAGCATGAGAGACTGGAAAGTCCTTGACTGGGGTAAATGCCACTGAGCAACAACTAAAACACCAGTGCATTATTAGTGTTATTCTCAGTCTAAAGCAAAAACACAGCACTGCACCAGCTACTGGGAAGAAAATTAATTCTGTCCCAGCAGAAACCAGGACAGCAGGAATGGATTTTTTATTACATTTCATAGCAGGTCAGTGACATCGGTGTAACAACTAAGTGCTTAAGTCAGAAGTTCTGAGATTGAACATCTTTGGCTTTGTGCTGACTCCACAGATACCTCACATTTCACCTCAAAGTCTCACATAGTTCTGAATTTTCTTCTCCTTATCTCAAAATGCATACAGCTTGGTACTCAAAGCTTAGCTCCTTGTTAGGTCTTGAAGAGATCAACTCCAAGCAACCCAATGTGTTGCTTTCTTGAAGGGAACTTACTATTCAGTACCAGATCGAGTTGCCCTCAAAATGCAGAAACAGCAAATGCTCTTTCAAAGTTGGGATAGATAATTTTTCTTAGTGAGTAGATAATGTGAATTGTATGTATCATCCTGGAAACTGAAGCCTGGGTCTGCCATCCCAAGAGTCACCAGATTCTGTCTTCAAACGTGCACAGAAGGTAAGTGAATCTCAAAGATCTACAGTTAAAGCAGGAAAGACTAAATCCCGCATCCTGAACAACCTGCACTCCTTCCTACCCAGCCTGATGGCTGTCCTGGGTGATTACCTGTGTTTGAATTCCTTCAGGCAAAGAAGGAATCTGAACTATTCACGTGCCAAGGTGCCATACCACACTGCCACTTCCAGCTCTGATTCCTACCCTCTCACTCTCAGATTGCCATGGCCCTGCAGATCAGGCAGACTGCATGATTTTGAGACCCTCACCTTCGCTGATCAGTATAGCAAGGCAACTGCAGGCTTTGGAAATCCAGGGAAAGAACTGGATGGCGAAAAGCACAGCCACTGCAATGCCCTGCTGTAGCATTCATTGACCTGTCTGCATCTAACCCCTCCTACCCACAGATTAAGTGCAAAGTCCCATGCTCTGCTACTGTGGGACAGACAGCAAATGACTGCAATTGTGATTACCACAGATACCTAACATTTTCTTGCTCTGAAATATTTTTTTACTTTGCAAGCATAGATGCTTCATGTTAGTCTCTCTTGTTTTTCATAGCCTTTTCTGTATTTTAGAAAAGGCCATATCTCACCAGTAATTCCTGCAAGCCTCAAAGCAGGAGCTGCAGTGTGAGATTCCAGTCTTGCAGGAAGGAAGCAAAGGAAAACAAGACTGAAGTTCCCACAGGTAGCTGTCACTACATTATGATCACATGATATGCATTGAACTTTGTTCTTCCCAGTAATTTCATCCATTCCTTTCTATTTCATAATCAGGAGATCAGACTTCACATGTCATTTTCCACAGCATTTTTTGCTCATTTTTCCCCTCTTGGCTCCAAAATACCAAACCATATAAGCCTTAGATAAAGTGTTTTTCTTCTTCTGTTTCCAGTATTTAGCATTTATTCCAGGGCTAACTTGTAAAAAAGTATGATGTGTACAGCAGGAGGTCAGCAATATACTCTCCTTTACCATTCTGGGAATACATGGACAATTTGAAGGGTGGGTATATTACTCTAGGACCACAAGACAGAATGACCTCTGTCTCTCAGCTAGGCCTTTTTTGCATGCTTGTCCCACGTCCTGCCCAGAAACACAGACAGTGGTGATTTCATTGTCCAGAGCATAGTCCCTAATAATTCCTTGCAGGGGTGGAAGATCCACTAGTAAGAGAAACAACTTTGGCTCTGGGTTTAGCAAACCAGTTTGATTTTACCCTGAAAGGTATTCTGAGTGACGTCAGAGTCACTCTCAGCTGAAAGCTGTCTTTACTGTCACTCAAGATGGACAGTTCAGATGTGTTGTCCTCAAAGCTGCAGAATGGACAGGATCAGACTTCCTGCTTCAGTTTCAAAGGCCTTACAAGCATGGTCAGGTTGCAGCTGTAGTACTAGAAAGGGTTGTTTTACAACACAGTCAGTAAACTCAAACTCAGACAGGAACATAGGCTGTTCAACAGCATATATAAACCCTATGAGACAAGTTGTGATCTCAACTATAAAAAGATATAATCTGTGTCAGATTTACTCAGATCTCCCTAGGGTGGCTTAGCAATGCTGCTATCTCTATTTATCCCCAGAGCAGAGGAAAAACTGCCCAGGAGTAGCTAATTTTCCACTGTAAACTGTCTGAAAATAAAGGTACCATGTAAATATGGCATTGGTGGCTCTCTGTTGCCAGAAAAATTACTAGAATAATGCATAATTAGCCATTCAAAGTTCAGCTTTGTGAACATCTCGAAGGATGATCTGCCACTTCTGGGAGGCAAAGTTGGCCGGGTACAAGTTAAAGAACACCGTCTACATCTATCAAAACTATTCTGTAGGATGGTTGAAGGTTGCCGTTCTAGTAATCTGCAAGATTTCCAAGCCCAGTTAAACTTCATCCCACATATAAACAGGACAATTTATGACTGTCCTGGATGTGCAGCAGCACAAAGATATCTTAAAATAGTATTATGCATGCATGTTGTACTTTCCACAAATCCTAGTGTAAGTCTTTGTTAATACATGTGGGTTTTCAGATCTGTTGAGTTTTTCAGAACACTGTAAAATATTGATAAACAAGCACTACTCTTTCCCATTCACCACAGAGCTGCTCATATGCAACATAAAGATGATACTTTACATGGTATTTGGAATATCTTGAATAAATTTTAGCAAACCTGCCGAACAATAAGCCTATTGATGTTCTTCATACAAGCCCCTGTTTGTTGATGTTACATACATATAAAGAGGAAAGTAGAGGTGTTAGGTGAAAGTTCATATCATAACTTTAAAGCTCAACTGACACAGCACCCCTTGTTATCTTTTTTCGAAAACTCTGTGTAAGTTAGATGCTTTGAAGCCTGAGGAGATTAGGACCGTCCCTATTCTTTCAAATACTTTATGCCTTTTCAAACCATTAATCAGTTCCAAGGTCTCAACCACTGGTAATATCACAGCCCTAGGGAGTAGATTTCCCCATCTGCAAGTGAAAAATGATCAGATTCCTCATCCCACATAATAAAGGTGCTACAGTCCATGTAAAAAATGTCTTTTCCTTGGATTTCTAGAAAGGGCTGAGTTCACAAAAAAATGTTGATTCATTTTTGACATTTACTACAGTGTTGTCCCCACTGTGTCAAGATTCAAGAGTTATCTGGATACAATGACATTTGCCATTTAAGAGGGAAGAGGTGCCTCAGCACCTACTGGAAGTCTTTATGAGTCTGAACTCTGATCTTGACCAACTTCAGCCCCCATTTATGCTCAAGGTTTTGGCATGGGAGACTTTAACAGAACTGCTTGAAGGCTGATACTACAGATTAGAAAATTACAAGACAGCTCTTCCCACCTCCCTTGGTGGACATTCCATACAATGGACAGACACCTAATAGCGAACAGCAGTGCCCTGTGTTCATATCTCCATTGTTTGCCCAGAACCCATGCAAAGCAGGTATACTTGGTCCTGTCACATTTCATCCCCTCTCCTGAGTTAGCTGCAAGTGAAAGAATCTATAAAATATAATAGCTGTTTTTCTCAGTAAGCTGTTTTTCAAAGCATTTCAAGAATTTATCAAATCCTGGCCTTATTTTGCTATACTAAAATACAAAGACTAAGGAGCTGCACAAATCAAGAAATCACTTCTCATTCCTTGTTGTTATGCAATCCATTTGTGCCCCAAAGTGATTTCCAGGGTTTTTTTTACAGGTTAAAGAATAAAGTTATAATTCTTTTTTTGCTTTTCAGAATCATAGGTAACATTAAATATTGAACTGCAGGGACTGTTTCTCAGTTAAAAGCAAACATATCTGTGCAGTGCACCAGACAACATTAATATACATCAAAGATGAATTGAGTATGAATTTAGTGCAGAGCTTTGCACTGTGTGCTGTATTAAGCACTGCTAGTTTCAATTTATTCTTCACCTCAGGGTAAGTTCCAACCCTAAGTTATTGTCACTTGATAAGAATGCAATTTTATAAGACATTTTGTGCTGCCACATAAAATATTTGATGAGTACTATGTAAGCAGAATAAACACCAGACGTCATGAAACAAATAGCTTACTGGACTTGCTGAAATACTTACAAATACTTTTATAAATAAAATTAAGCAAAACTTGGGAGAGAAATTAACATTTTATGAAGAGCACTCATTTCTTTATATATGCTAAATAACATCAGAGAACTGGGTATGGTGGGTAGGATGCATATCTATCTAGCTGTATATGTATTCTAAGGTTATAAGGATGATAATGAGAGATTTTACTGAGTATTTTTGCTTATTTGACTTTATAAGTAAATTTCTTCTTTGGCAGGGTGACTAGTATAGTGAATAAAAAAGCAAGTAGTGGAGACGAACTGCTTAGACTCCTGTATGGTTTTTGATAATGTCCCATATGACTCTATAATTGGGGTCATATTTCCCTTTTTCCACTCAGTAGGAACTTCACTGGGCTGCCACAACTTCTCAAATATGATGGATAATGTCTTGGAAACTTCATCTTTCAGTTTCCTCAAGAACTCACCTCACCAACGTGATGTGTGCTCAGTCCCATATTTCATAAACCTAGAAAGGGATAGAAAGCAACTGTGAAATCATGCCAGGAGAAGAACATAAAAATGGATGTAAAATCATTACTATAACCCATCCATCTAATTGCTAAAAGTAAGGAGAAATGAATCTCCTGTTCATTAATCAGTTTATCCATGAATATTAAAATTAGCTTCTCACCAAGATATTTTTTACTCATTTACTTTGCTAACAGAGCTAATGTAACTGTCTTCAGATATACCAGAACAAAGTAATCCTGCCCAAGTGCCTTCCTCTCTAATCCTAGGATCGCAACACACCCTTTGAGTGCCCTGGCATTTGCTGTCAGACTGCCTCATATGTTCTGGCTTTTTTTTCCCTCTGGAACTAAGAGAGCCTCTGCCTCCTTGATTTTTTCCTTTAATCTAAGTGTAGTAGCTTTAGTCGATCAAAGCAGCATGGAAATGAACACTGACTTGTCTGAAACATATCTTGATTTTATCTGTGTTTATACAAAATGCATTTATTAGGAAGGGATTAGATGGGCTAAGCAGGACTCAAGGCATATTTTAAGTTCCCTTATTAGCATGTTGAGGTTATTAGCCTTCACATTGTCTGGGAGAGAAAATGTCTCATGGGAATCCTGAGTGCCACCCTCTTGGGATGTTATAGGGAACACCATCGCTGCCTTTCTGTGACCCTACCCATAAAGCCATTGAAAAAGATGGAAAAAGAAAGAGGACATTCAGGCATAAATTTGGACTTAATTAAGAGGTCCATTTTCAGCAGTACTCTTTGGGAACTTTTGAATGACTGCTTACAAAAGGCACTCACCATCTCTTCTCTTGATCTTTAAAGCCCCTGGAAGAGTAGCTCTTGACCATGCTCTGTGCTTTTCTAGCTAAAAACCTTTCAGCTCAACCCAAAACAGATACAAAGGCTATGTTTCTTTTTGTCTAACACCCCATAAGGAGACTTTTATGCTGCAGATCCTATGGAGGTAACAATGGTTAGCTCAGCCATTTCCTTCTCTGTACCTCTTCCTTTAGGTTGTCTGTGGATGACTCCCTATTTTATAAGCAAGCTGATGTGTACCTCAAAGTTGCTTATTTCTCTGTTGCGCTGCCTAGGGAGCCTGGATGCTTGCACAGCACTCTGGATGTCATGATGGCACCAATATGACTTACTGGATATAATCCTTAATTTCTTGGACTCAGAAACCCTACCTCCCAGCAGGAATAATAATGCATCAGTCTCTGCATCTCTAACACATTGCTTGCTGATTGGGATGGCAGGTGTCTATGCAGTGCTGAGTTCAGTGGCTGAGTGTGGGGAACATAGTCAAATTTACCCGTAGGAAGTGCAAAATAACATGGTTCCAGGGTTGCAAAATAACATGGTAAGCACATACTTACTTTCCTCATGTAATTGCTAAGATGTATCTGATATCCTTGTATTTTCTGAATGTTGATAGCACACAGTTCTCATATTCTTCTGTTAGCCCATCTGACTTTCTGCACTGACAAGGATAGAGTAGGTAAATGATAAATGCCGTAGCATTATGTGCTGCTCCTGATAATGTTATCTCCAAAGATTTTAATAACTTACATCATTACAGAGAGTACCTCTGTCTAGGTAAGCACAACAGCTGTTTGCCCTGTTAACATTGGACTGCACATTAATTGAGAAAAGTTTTAAGGCTTTCTGGACTGTTTTGGTCATGCTGGTAGAATGATTTTGGTTTTGTTCAAGCCACTAATTTCTAACTTACTTCTGGTTTTATTTGTCATTTAAATTTTATACACTACAACAGAAATTCTTCCTTTACTTGGTAAAAGATATATAAAAAATGTGAACTTGTTTTCACAAGGCAGGTTTGGCTTGTACTGGTGCTATAAGCCCTGGAGAATGTGCTCCAGAAAATCTGCTCTCACAGAAGCAGAATGGAACAAAGCAATTCATACTCATTCTGCATTTTCTGGCCTTACAAATCAAGGAAGGTACAGATTAGAGCAACCCATAGGACTCAACAGAGAAAACCTTAACCAGTCTGGAAGTCCTTAACGAGTATCTCAGTGGACAGTTTGAGGGGTACATCTTCCTTTTCAAAGGAGAAGAGGCAAAAGGGAAGATTTTCTTTACGCTCGATGGATCAGCATCAGCTATGGGAGAAACAACATGGGACAGCCACCCTCTTTATCCCTCTTAAGTCCTACTTAATTCTCTCATCTTGCCTTGTGCTTCTTGAGATGTACATTTCCCAGTCCCTGGTTCTCTCAGGTGTTTTTTCACCCTCCCTACCCATTCCATGGTTCTTTCCAACTCCAGTGTCTGCCTTGTCTAATTCAATCACCTTTCTGCTCTTCTCAAAATATTTCATCTCCTCCTCCCATAAATTCACAGGCTCCAAGCCAGACAGTCAACTCTCTAACATCAGCACCATGGCCTATTTTATTGTAAAGACTTTTCCACCATGTTACTTCGCATCCATCTTCCCTCCTTAGTTCAGAAATAGCTGCTTCTCTTTTCACGTGTGAAGTTTCCGACTACCTTTGTTGAGGATTGTTCAAAAGTGCTTTGGAGAAGAAAGAGTATTTTCATTTTTCTCCCACATAAATTTTTCCCCCACATAAAATTTTCCTTAAGGAAAATAAGGATTTTCTTTTTACCTTTAGTTTATCCATAGACAATATGGGAGTTCTGGACAAACCCTGAAATATTAAAATACTCATCTGGATTAGCAAACAGTTTTAATTTGCACTCCAGCAGTTGCCTCCTGGGAGTTACAATTGAAAGGCATGGTGTTATCATTCTTACTCTCTGTAACTGAACAATAACATTTATCATCCTTTTTTCATGGCACAGCAAACCCTTGTGGAAGGACCAACTTTTCTAAACACTGTGCTGTTCACTCATTAGCTCGTAGCAGCTGTAACCTCTTTTGGACTTCCCTCAGAAGACTACCAGAACAAGAAGACATGGGTAAGAACATGATATTTTACATCTCTAACATGTATAACTGAATATTGTCCCACTGTGGAAACCAAAAGATGGTTAAGACCTCAGTTAGTTAAGAAGAATGTGTTTGATTAGTTAATAATATATCACAGTTTGGATAAGTATTCCTCTAAAGCATTACATTTCTCTCCATCCAGTCTGTCCTTTCACACACCAAATTTCTGAGACAACATTCAGCAGCAAAAAAGTGTGGGTTTACTTTTAATATGCACAGGAGATCAATTAATGTATTTCACATGCAAATATGACAGCAATGACCCTGATTCAGAATGCTTGTTATTTCTGGAGTTGGCATATGGTTCTCTCTAACAGCAGGCATAATGATTGCAATAAATTGGCTCCTAATGCCATGTAATGAACTCTGATTTGTGTTAATTTGGGCAGTACTTAGCAATTTCATGTTAATTTTTTAATCAGTTTTGTGAGACACTGTATATGAATTCAGTTTCATGTTTGGGTTTTTAGCAATGGTAAGAATAGAGTCTGGCAGTAAATTGAGCTTTTGTTGCAAAATCATGTATTGTTAATAAAAATACAGAAGTACAAGAAAGACCTTAAAGAAACTTACTTTCGTGTGCTAATTATAGAATCACAGAATCATAGAATAGTTAGGGTTGGAAAGGACCTTAAGATCATCAAGTTCCAACCCTGCTGCCATGGGCAGGGACACCTCACGCTAAACCATGTCATCCAAGGCTCTGTCCAGCCTGGCCTTGAACACCGCCAGGGATGGAGCTTTCACAACTTCCATGGGCAACTCATTCCAGCGCCTCACCACCCTCACAGTAAAGAAATTCTTCCTTATAGCCAATCTAAACTTCCCCTGTTTAAGTTTGAATCCATTACCCCTTGTCCTATCACTACAGTCCCTAATGGAGAGTCTATCCCCAGCATCCTTATAGCCCCCCTTCAGATACTGGAAGACTGCTAGGAGGTCACCACGCAGCCTTCTCTTCTCCAGGCTGAACAGCCCCAACTTTCTCAGCCTATCTTCATGTGGGAGGTGCTCCAGTCCCCTGATCATGCTCATGGCCCTCCTCTGGACTTTTCCCAATGGTGCGTCTTTTAAAATACAATACTTCTTTTAAAATTCTTAATTCTGATTTTTGGAGAATACTTCATTACCGTTATAATAGAAAGCCATTTCTTGTTATGCAACAATGCTTTGAAAGATATCTAGGGTAAAGACTATAATTTTTGTCTCGAGTGCAACCTCTGGCCTACAAAAGTCTTAAACAAAGCACCTAATGAGTCAACAGAAACACCCTCACTGACATTACTCGGATTAAAAAGAAGGTCTTAACGTACCAAGAACACAGATCCAAATTTTGCTAACACCTACCTGCAAGGAATGTCTCCTTACATTAGAAAGCACTTGGACTGCTTTGAGTGAAATGTATGAACTTCCTCCCACCTTGACTGCAGAGGTAGGATACTCTGAGTGGGCTCCTAGCACCCAGAATCTCATTCACATATTCAATTGCTTTTAGATAAGGGCAGTGATAGATATTGCAGTAGAAGATAGAAATGGACTTCAAACTACCTGCCGCAGGAATATTATTGTTTGATGTTTGTACAGCATCGTGTACGCAAGAGGGGTCTTAGTGCAAAACTGGCACTTCTAGACAGTTCATGTTAATGTCATGACTGCAGAATACTGCCTTTTGGGCAACTTGTGAGAGGAATGAGAGAGAACAAACTAGTAAATTTTACTGTTTTCTTTACTTCCTTTCATTTTATTTACAAATTAATTTATGTACTAGATTCTTCAGCATTCCCTATACAAGCATAGCACCTATAAATATGCTTAATTTAACAGTCAGTGGAACTTTCACGCACTTAAAATTAAACACGACTTTATGTACACTGGCAAGCAGGGATAAAATTACATACTTCAGTGCTTTCTGGGATTGGTGCATTAGTCAGAGATCCAGTGCCCAGGAGTAAGCTTTTCTTGATTAAAATCTAATTCTCAATGTTGTCATCACTCTGTGTAATAAAATCATAAAATTATACTGGACTTACAATAGAAATTAATATGTGTCTGTAAATTATAAAAGGCTCTTGCATCACTATGAGGTAACTAACCCATTAAAAAGTGTCGCTTGGAATTCTAGTTGTTTGGTCTACCTTCTTCTGATGTTTCTACCTCCCTCCATATAATCAGCTCTCACAGCTCTCACTCATGAGCAGGGGAAATCTCTATTATATGAAGCAGTTCAGTAATTAGGTCAGTTACTGAAGTGGTTGAGTATGGATTTAGGAGCCTGATTCTAGGCTGTTCTTTATAAATTCTATAGGTAGATATAAATACTTATAAAGATGGTTAGCTGAACATTGCAATTTGAGTACAAAATGTATTTTCTCGTCACCGTAAAATAGGACTTCGCTGAAAGATTATATAGGCCTACCTATCAAATCTTGGTCCAAGTAAGAAGAGAGAACCGATTAGAATGGCCATATAAAACTGTCAGTCATTTAATAGCTATTTTCTTCCAAGTAATCCTGGATTAGGTAAACAGATTGCTTTTTACAATTCTTTGAGAAAACATTCTCTTAAAGCTGAGCCATTCTTCTATGTTGCTCTTGTTCACTAACATAAAGGACAAGGATGTACTTTTGGCAGTTCATCTTTCTGACATATAAGTTCAATGCACAATAAGCTATTGATGGCAGGTTTGCATACCCTGAACATTTTTATGGCTTGTTTCTGTCTATTGCTTTTTCTTTCACATTGCTGATACAGTGTCAAATATCCACTGGGTGCTTTGGGTCAGAGCAGGTTTAGATGCTGTATGAGATATATAGGGAAGAAAGAAGTGTTTTACTGTAGGAATTACCAGCAACCATTACTGAGATGCAACAGAGTGATAGAAGAGTTTCCTTCCAAGATAGAATTAAATGACCAAATACTCATACTTTTCAGTGATGACATTCCCCTTTTTCCTGCAGACCAATTTGAAAATTCTTCTTTTCCTCCCATTATGCAATTCTGTCTTTACAATTTTATATATGACCAATAAGAACAGATCAGGAAAGACATATTCTGAGATTCTCACGTTGTCCCTTTGAGCACACACCACTTTCCTCTGAACCCTGAAGAGTCTTAAATTGTCACTGAGAACTTGCACACAATATATTCCTGAAGTGTGACGGAAGATCTCATAATATGACAGCTTCTTTTTTTGTGCGAACATCTCATGCAGACAATGTGCATCGTTTTTCTGCAGCCACAATGCAAAAGCTGCTGTGCTGCTTCTGTGCACGCGCAGATTTTCCTCCCTGCAACTACCTCTGAGTGATGGTTGCGTACATACTTTCTCATGCTTATGAAGGTGCCAAGGTACACAGTCTTCAACAGAAGCCACTTTTTGGACTAATTTGTTTTATAATCTTTTTCTTGGTCTCCTTCTGTATGCGTCAGTTCAAGTTTGCTTCCTTTTCGGTTGACACTAAAGGCAGATTTTACAGTGGAGCGGTATATGGGAATGTCAAATAATCACTAACATGTCCATGTTACATTTCTGAATGGAAACAAACACTACTAAATCTTCCTGTGCACTGACTCTTCCAAAGTCAGGATACAAAGAGACTTGTATGGTCATTGGCACCACAGGAGAGTGGCTTATCTAGGGTAGTACAATATTTTCCATGATCTCATAGCTGGTTGTACAGCTTAAGCAAAAATATCTGTTTCATTCATCCTGCATAGATCCAGCCTGAAAATTTGGACAGATCAGTCTCAGAGACTCCGCTTAAGAGCTATGCATGCCTGGGATATCAGTCATACCATTTAAAGACAAAAAGGCTCCTTATGATTATATACTCTTACTTCAAGTCAGAGAGCATCATGTACATCACTCTTGCATCAAGCGCTATCTTTTGTGCTCATGTCAATCATGCCTTCCAGAAAAGCATCTCCGAAGGTGATCAAGACAAAGGTTCCTTTGGGAGTTTTTTTCTCACCCTTCTCAATCATCCTTACTGTCATAAACAAACACTTTTATTTATCAGGTAAACTTTGTCTGTCTTTGGTTTCTGAAGCTCTTGCTATGCCTTTCCCATGAAGATAAAAAGTTCTTCAGTTTCTAATATTTTTTCCCATCCCTTTTAAATGCGTTTAGCTTTTCTTGCACCTTAGAGGCTTTCTTCAAGCCAAGGCTAGTTCCAGCTCCAAAGCTGTAAAGATGTGACCTTACTGTCTGAAATATGCATGCAACAACACATTAATAGGAAGGAGATGGTCAAAGGCACATTGAGATAAACTTGTACCTCAAGTTCTGCTTACCTTTTTTTCACCCCACCATGCTTCTGTGCACTGTACTACAGTGTGCTAGATAAAAGCTTACCATCCTCAGTTATATATATTACTTTAGACACATAACTGCAACTTTGGTGCTGTGGATGGATTGACTATAAATCAAATATTTATAAGCTGTCCCTTTTTAACAATGGATATCTGGATGTATATAGAAAAAATAAATGTATTTTATTAAAAAAAAAAAATCTCAGGCAGAAAATTTACTGCAGGGCATCCTTTAGTAGCAGTGTCATAGCTATGCTTCATAAGGTGGGACAGCAAGATACCTTTTGCTTCTAACTCAAAGAAAAGGATTTATGACTAAAACAAGAAAAGACATACCATAGGCTAAATAGAGACATCTCAGTGATAGCAAGTAACAAGTAGATGGAAATAATATTAGAAGATGCATCAAGGCCAAGCTACTGATATTATAGGGATGAACAAGTCCAACAGGCCAATTTGTAACTGTCAGCAGAGACATTCTTGCCCCTAAGGTAGAAGAGGAGATGGAACATGACAGACTCAGAAAATGCGTTGTTAATCTACTGTTTACTTTCTCTGAAACAGATGTAACGTCTGTAGCAGCCCAGATGGCAAAAAAAAATGGCAATACAGCTGCAGCTTTATCGTAGATCTTTACTTACCAAATTACTGCCTTCTCATGAACTAGGTCTTTGTTCAGTCCTTTACCAAGGCATTAAGCAATGCTTCTACAGATCTTTTATTTGTTCTCTGTACTCTGGTAACACAGTCACATAATCTCTGATTCAGAAAGGGCTTATTAGCAAACTTAGCTAGTGTCTGGCTGAAAGTAGAAAATAGACATATCTTCTGTGCTGAGCTTCTTAAAAGCTTCCTGAAGGTCTTTCCAAACTTAAAACCTTTGAAAAACATGAAGATTTGTGTCCCCTGAACCAGCCCAGATCATCCACAAGAATTCAGAAGGAATCAGTTGACCCAGAAAGGCCCATACCAACATAAATTCTGTCACATGTTCCAAAAACAATGAGGCCCATGTCATGAGAGCCTTTAAAACACAACTATCATTGCCATCCAGAGATATCGAGAATTACTGCACTAGAGATGTGGCTTTTTGAACTCTCTTGTTAAGCAGGAATACTTACTGCCTTCTCCTTTTACGTTAAGAAGGGTATCCTTGCATTTATACTGTTTGTAATGCTCTGATCCAGTGTTGCTCTTCCTTTTTGATTCTTAAGTACAGCTGGACTTTAATAAACACAGCAACTGAGGTTGAAAGAAGCCCAAGTCATTGCTGTGAGTGAGCTCACTGTTTTTTCAAAGGCCTCCCAATAAAAGCAATGAAAATTACTTGCTAAATAGTGTTTTCATTAAATCACTCTGAAAGCTTTCAGACCTCTTTCAGATGGCTCCTGTTCACTTGTTGATGAAAAACACCCCACTGGTTTTCACATAAAGGCCATTCCTGTTTCCCTAGACCTTTTGGAAGGAAGAAAAGAGACATAAAAGCCTAAATGCTGAAATCTGTACTCGACCTACAAATAGGAAAAGCTGCCTATTAACTTCAATGCAATTGCAGGGGCAGATTTTGCCTCTTAAAGAAGAAAATTTCAGCAGAAAATTGAAGGGGAGAGAGGAAAAGAGGCAGAAAAGAAGTAAGGATAGCTCATGGAAAAGCTGCAAGGGAAAGGAAATTAAAATATGCATGTGCATATATATACATGATGTTTTTCATACTTTTTTTTTTTTTAAATGCAGACTCACGTACAGCTACTACTAGATTTTTCCCAAAAACGTCTTATTGCCATGATGAATTTATACCACCGTTCACTATTATCAAGATTAAAGTTTGGTTATTATTCCATTCCCCTAGTCAGCTCCCTAGTAATCTTTTTCCCTGTGGGAATACACTAAAAGTCTCTTCCGTGTCAAGCTCACGAAGCATTTGGGGAACAGGAGTCAGAGACCAAATCCAAGGATCATCAGTATTTGAGTCCTTTGACTCTCCAGGATTGCTGTAGTTTTCCAGGTCTCTGTTTCTCCAGGGCTGGGCAAAGGTCCCCATCTGAGGTTCTACGTGTGGTTCCTTCATATTTAATAAAATTACTTACATTTTCACCTTCCTTAACCACAATCATTCTCACCCTGAATGTCTCTCAGTCACTCCTTTACCTCTGCAAGGCTTTCGCACCTTGCTTTGCAGCCTGTTTCTTTTTAATTTTTCCAGCTGCTATGCAGCCTAAACGTAACCTCAGCATTCCAGACAGGCTAATTGTTTAGTGACCACATATACAGACTATAGGAGCCTTATGAGAGGGAAACTTCATGACCCAACTTGTATTTAGTCCATTTCCATGACCCATTAGCATGGTTAATTAGGCCTTCTGTTTTTTTTGATTTCAGAGGGAATTAGGTGCCCTGACAGCCACTGGGTTTATCACAGTTCTCAAAATCTTATCTTTCCTTCACTATTTCCATAATCCTAAACAGTTTTTTCAATGTTTGAGTATTTGGCGCCAGGTTTACTGCCTTGGGGAAAGCCATTTGCTGTCAGCATGGGAACAGACATGGCTAGTGACATCAAAGCAATGTGAACCAGTTTCTTCAAACAAACTCTTCACTCAGAATACCAAGTATGACCAATGCACCAAGGCCCTTAGTGTGTGAAAGAAAGAGGAGGTGTTAGGTGCTCATCCCCTACAGAACACCTGGCCCTTTAGAGGCTATTTAGATAGTTTCATCTTCCAAAACAGAAAAGGCACAAAAGAAGCCCAGTATTTTTACACACTCCATGAAAGAAGCACAGGCTGAAGAATTTATCTCATGTGGTAGAAACAATAATCACTTCTATCAACCTAAACTAAGCCAATAGGTCACATTTTTTTCCATCAACTTATGGTCCCGATTGTGAACAAAACACATCTAATCCTTCTTTTCTTTAATCTTCCTTTGATGAACTGCATGAGAGAGTAGAAATTTATTGGAGAAGGTTGTATTTGCACTGACCTCTGGCAGCACTTCTTTTCAAATATGAATAATGACAGAGTCAGAGGTTGTAAGTGAAAGAGAACAATGCTGTCATCATAGTGCTGCTAGATATGTGTAGTATGATTACCACCACTTGTTCCCAGTGGCACTGAACCCATGTCAAGGTGATCTGTGTCTGCCCTGACTCTTAGTGCATGCTCTGAATAAGAAGTGAGGCTTAAAACTTTGCTGCCCAATCATGACTAAGAATATATATGCTTTGTAGCTGTCTGAAGCACACTAACATCCACCAATAACATTTCTGTAAGACTTAAGCCCCTAGCTGAAAAGGATGCCAGGGAATGCTGTGCACCTTCTCTTTGTTTCTCGGGAGTCAGGATGCTCTGCTGACTCAAGTGGATAAAAAGACAGTCTGAGCACAAAAGCCACTAAAACACATGCAAATATAGATACCTCTGGTGGGAACTCTCTCTCCAACTCAAGAAGTCCAACATAGTCCCTTACATGTGAACTAGCTACCAGCAGAACAAGGTCTAAGGTGTGATTTCTTTGATGAGCTTCTGCCTTAAGAAGGGAGGAACCACCTTCTCAGTTCTACTGGTTATATTGGCTAACATTCCACTGACTGAAGGAGCTGAAGTGCTATAGATCTGAATGCAAATGCATTCATATGCAGACACAAATTTTCTACACACTGATGCACGCTTAAAAGAATCTGCCCTTCATATAATGTACCTGTGTCGTGGTTTAGGCCTGCCACACAACCCACTCACTGCCCCCCCCCACCTCCTCCCTCGGCTCCCGGAGGGATGGGG
>WYDI02009033.1:0-16686 GCA_009867235.2 Psittacus erithacus | reverse complement strand
GCCCATGGCAGGAGGGTTGGAACTAGATGATCTTAAGGTCCTTTCCAACCCTAACTATTCTATGATTCTATGATTCTGTGACACAGTTTGGCCTTTGCTCAGAATCAAGCCACCAGCATAGAAGATTTTTAGTAGCATTGTTTTCATTCTTTTTCCTCTTTTCTATGTCACAAGCAGGTTGACAAAGATCTTTATGACACACAAAAAAATTGACAAAACACTCTCATAACCTGATCCAAAGGAAACTGTTTTCAAACTGATAAACAAGCCATGCAGGGTGGAAGGAGCCCACATATCTAAACAATGCAATAGACATTATCTGCTGTGCGCTAGCTATCTTCAGCTGTCCTTGCAGCATGCTCCAGTGTGACAGTTACCTGCTGGGAGTAGAAGAGAGCAAGTAACACCACAAACTGGAACTGATTTTGGTTCTTCCAAAAGAAAATGGTGACAATAAGAGAAACCACAGGCAGAATCCTGCTACAGAAAGTTTCAGAAATCAAACCTTTGCTTCAACACTCAAATGTCGTATTTACTTCATAGTTTCTCCTTTGTAAAAGGGGGATGAACATTTATTTCCAACTATCTGCAAATTCACCCTTTATTCATTTCATATTTTTTATTCTCTTTTATTGGTTTTAGCAAGATACTCAAAACACAACTCATTTTATAATCCCCAACCCAGTTACTTCCCACTACAAGTTAGCTAAATGAAAGATGGCATTGTTCACATTTTTCTACGTAAGTTATTTGTTTGCTTGAAAAAACATGCTTCACTTTAACATGAGAGTATAGATGGATATATTCATTACCACTTAAGTATTTTCTGTATCTAGCATGATATAATATGAAATACTGCAATTCACTCTTTCCAATAGCAGAACAATATTTCAGATATGAAATCAAGTTCACTCCTGAAGTGGGCTCACATCTGCAGTCAGTTTGCCCATGGCTGACTGGAATGTTGTCATTCCAGAAGAAAGTCCTTAAAAAACATCTGCTTGCTGTAGTTACCCAGGGAAGAATGAAAGTGTGATATAGATGGTTGAACTTTCATTTTTTGTATTAACTCAGGAAAATCCTTAAATTGTAAAGGAATAAAACTTTGTTAAATGTACAAATAGCTTGTTTTGCTTTTTCTCCTCCTCAATACTACTGCCTAACATACTGCAGTGAGTACAGTTCATTACTGAAGGCATTTTCCCTGAAAGTAACATGATGTTGCTATTGAAATCTTTAATTACAATTTGCTTTAAAAAGGCATTAAGAAAAGACTTGCCAGTATCAGTTTAACATTGTTTGTTTATAAAGAAGTGGAAACAATTAAGGAACCTGTGGTTTCTTAATTACTGCAGGGCATAGGGAGATTGGTGACTGCAGATGGCTGCAAGACCTCCCAGTGAGCAAGCTGGTGGTCACCCTGTAGTGGGTGGCTGACAGGTATGTCAGCATGCCAGGAGCGACCTGTCAGGCAGCAGATGGCTCCTGAAGACCAGCAGGGACAAGAAACTATGCCTCTGTCCATTTAACCTTTCTTTTAAGCTTTTTTTAACTCTTCTTTCTTCACCACCACACTTGATACTCCTGCCTTGCTCAGTGGTATGTCTGTAAAGCTGGTGTAAATAATTCTAGTCCTGATGGCAACACTATGAAAAGCACAGAGAGTGGAACTGTACCAAGGCTTGCTGGTCCAGAGAGGTATATAGAGAAGACTATGGACATGGGTTAAAACTGGTGCCCTTTTCTTTCCTTGTATAAATACACAGGCCAGTTTTGCCAATCCACCCAGAGTCTAGTGCTTGGTTTCTACATAGCATTAAACATGCACCCAATTCCCCGGGACAAAGCACAGTTGCTGGAGTGGCTGTTCCTTACCTATCTGGGCAAGAGTGAGGCTGGCACAAGACTTTTAGAAGCACATACATCCCAACAGCCTTTCTTTCCTACTATCCTCCTTTCTACCAGTGCCCAAAAGCAGTCCCAAGGAGGACTATAAGAGCAGTAAAAGCAGAGGTAAATCCCCGCACTATTTTCTGAGGTACAGTCACGTGTGGCATGAAGTCTGTGGGCATGGTGTGGTATCCTGACATTTAAGTGACAGCCCAGCTCCCCTGTGCTCTCAATGACTTCTTTGAAACAAGAAGTTGCTGAGACCAGTGTTCAGGGAGTGGATGGAGGAGGGATAAGCCGTACTGAGAATGGCTAGGCACATGGACTGGTACGAGAAGGGAAGGCAAGCCAGGGACTGAATGCTGCCTTAGAAGAGGATTGGGACAGAGAAGGCAAAGTCCAAATTGAACCTCTCTACCTCTCTATCCCATTCCTTCTCGTCATCACCAACCACTGCCTTGTATTTAAGCCTCTACACCTAAGCCAGACGTACATACAGGTTTCTTTGCATAAAGGCCTTATGTAACTACTTTTTGCATGTAGCATGTAGTTATGAATGTTTCCTTGTGCCATTGACTAGCTAATTCCAGTTATAATGACTTTACTTTTTGCTGTCTGTGTTAGCTCGACAACCGAATTAAAGGCTACTGTGAAAGATAGCTTTCTTTCCCGTGTTCCTATCCATGAGTCAAGAAGTGAACTAATCCCTGTCATTAGTTCATCTATAGATTTAATACTGCTCTTGGCAACAAGTTTCATTGTACAGTGCAAATAACAGACTAACATCAGTAATAATTTCATAATCTTTCAATAAAACTTATATTTAAAATTCAAACAGATAAAAAAAATGTCATTGGTGGTATTATGTAAATAAAAGTAACTGAGAGGCACTGTTAGACAATAAAATGGGTTTGTAGTTCTGGTAAATGAAATCTGATTGGGTAATAGAAAAGGCACTTCAAAAATTGGCCCAAAATTTATAAAATATCATGAGGACTTTTCTTTTGGGTTTTATTTTAATATATGAATTGTGGTATTTCATATAAGTTACATGATATAAAAGAAAAGATAGCAGCATCAGCTCTAGCAATACTTTGTTTTGTATTGACAGAGTAAAAAAGAATAGATGGGGAATGAATTCAGTAGTCTTAAACAAGAAAAGAAGAAAAAAATTACTCACTGGATAACAAAGAAAGTAAAAGAATGCAAAATTCATTCACCAAAATCAACCTAATGCAGTGAATTTCAAGCACATGCATTAAGTTTACCACAACTTAGAAAGTGTTGAAGCCTCACGGCTTCAGCACACACTGGGCTAAGAGTGATTTTGGGGTCTATATTGAGCTCAGAGAAACAAGTAATGTATGTATTTTGAAGGCTTTAACAAAGGCCCAATATCATCAGCTATGCATCTGCAGTTCATTTGGTCTCTTAGGCAGGAGTTCAGCTGTCTGGACAAAGACAAATGATAGACAAGTAAATAAATAGACACAAGAAGCTTTTCGGGTCCTTGGGCTTTCTTAGCATTTCGCCATATATCTCTTTTTAATAAATCATTGCAACAGCAGAATGTATTGCTCAGTAAAAGCTGACATTTAGAAAGAAAAAGAGTACATCTTTAACAGCCTGTTACTAGCAAAAGCATAAATACATATCTACAAGCTCAGCCAACCTTCTGCTTTGCTGCCTTTTTATTTTTTTTTTTCTTTTAATATGCATGTAAGCAAAATTAATCATCTAATTTCAGGATTCCAAAACCACCACAATAAAAATGAATTATATTGCTTGGACAGAGTGTTTTGTCTTCACACTTGTGTGATACGTCTCTATGTTTTACCCAGGCAAGATTCACTCTCTGCACTGGGTGTTGCTGGGTGCCAAGGATTTAAGAAAGTGTGGCTTGCAAAGGCAAGACAGAAAACAAGGGTTTAAAATCAAAGCAAATTGAATACTTCAGAACTTTCTACAGGACTGCAATGTCCCCTTGTCTGTTTTGCATGTACATCTTCTAGTATCATGCATTCTTGACTCTTTACTGTAGTTCCTACTGAGGGCTGTAATACTATATAAATAGCCTACTAGCTCCTACATAACCACTCTAACTCATTTTTAAAACACTGGCTTTGTTGTATATCAATTAAGGTAGATTCCTTACATCTTTCACTGTAAAGCAGTTTCCTAGATCTGAAATCAGTCTCATGGCTAATGAATGAAGGCTTCTTCCATGGTCCAGCAGGATTAGTACATTAGTGCTGTGAGGTTATCACTCAGGTTATGGAGTGAGAGGCCTCCCTCTTCACCTGCCTGTTATCCCTGTGCTTTTACTTTCAGGCCAATGAAGGCATAGCCTGAATACCAGCCACAAAGAAGTTGATGGAAGCTTTGGAGCACTGTGAGTGGGATTTAAAATCTTTGGGTTCATTTGGAGTGAAATAGTGTTCACTTGGAACCTGCTTTCACTTTCAATTAATGGTAGCCCTGATGTGCACTTGCTTGTTATGTGATTCTGCTGTAGGATGACAATGGGTACCATTTTGCAATGAAATTCAGAGCCTTTGATATCTTCAGCACTTGCCTGGACAAGACCTTCAGAAGCCTGATTTAACCGTGTGAACTACAGACCTCCAAAGATCCCTTCATTCTCAAATCTTGCTATGATTCTGTGAAGGATTTTCCACCACTTATGAGAAGAGGTTATTTGAGGCAGAAAGAGGTCTGATCCTCATTTGGTGTGCCAACTATTTGCTTTATCATAGATAAGCATAGTTTTCATTAATGTAACTCACAGCTCAGGGGTTCTAATCTATTCTCCCAGCTGGCAGGAGGGTCAGGAAAACTTCAGAGTTATATCTAAGGAAAAGTGAAGCACGGCTCCAATACTTTCACGCAAGGAAACGATTCAATGGAAAACCTGCTGAAAACGTTGAACCACTGTTAAGCATGCAGATAAAGAAAAGTGTGGAATTTGGTTAAAATGTGATAATGAGCAAAAGTAGTATCCTGAAATAAACTTATCAGGGTGGTCACACTAAGTTCAGAGCACTATTTGCCCCAGAGTAACTGACTTGCTTTTTCTTTTTTTTGACTTTAAATGCAATATCATGTAAAATAAGCAGAGTTTCCATGAAGGTCCAATTGTCACTGCACAAATTGAACATACTAAAGGCTCTGGATTTCATAGGCAGGGTAGAAATGCGGTTCTGCTTAAACAGAAAATTCTATCATCAGCTGGTAAAAATTAAGACAGATCAATTAAAACCAGTGTAAATACATCAATTCACAAAAAAGAAAGATCTGGACTTGCAGGTGTTTCAGGCTACTCCCCGTTATCTATCTTGGGTTAGTGGGCATTGAAAAATAGGGTTGTTCAGTTATTCATTATGAAACATGGAAGCTTTTAAAGAAGAAATATCAATAGTGGCAAACAGCTATAAAAGCTGAGGCTGCAGCTCCAGCACAGGCAGGTTCTAATATAAATATCCATACAGGATATTCCCAGTCTTCTCATTCTGCCTGTTCCCAGGATCCACAACATGTGGCTTCTCCATTCTGCTGGCATAACTTCATATAACAGTGTTCTCAGCAACACTGGACCTGATGAGCCTCTTAAAAAGATCATGCCTTGATCCTGCATGCCAGTTTCACGCTTCATGCTTTGCTCTTCCTTCTTCCCTGCCCTATAATGTATTCTGCCTTACTCAAAACAGGGCACCTCACTTTTCTGCTTGTGTGTACTTCTCTTTCTCTTCCTGTGAGATGTAATGGCTTTCTTTTTCTACATACAAACCACCTAGTGCCAAAGTCAGATCTTGCCTTGCTCATCTTATCTTCTAAGGGGCCTTTAAATCAAGGGAATTTACATTGTGCCCATCAGTCTGCTTTGCTTAAGATTCCTATTGGGGCAGAATTTCCCTTCTGGTGCCTTGGTAACTCACCAGAAAGCTCAGATCACTGTTGTGTGACTCATTTCACACTCAGTTCATGAATCTAGTACCTCAGAAAGCAGATGGTGTGAACTGTACAACGCTGGCTGGGGAAGTGAAAGGAAGTACAACAAAATCTAAATATTTTCACCAAAATCTAAGTTAATTTACCTGATCTGTCAGACCAAAGTGCTATCGGGATATTCACTCCAGACATCTGCTTGCAACCCCTGATGACCTGGAAGACAGAAGTACAGCTGATATCTCTCCTGCAGGTCCCTTCTGGCCAAAATTATTCTATGATTCTATGATATAATCCATGTTCTAATAATGTCCTTGACATGAAAGCTCTGTGAGATTTGAAGGCTTTCAGCATTGAAAGCCTGACATGTACGGTTTCCTCATTGAACTGAGCAAAGATTCTGTGGAAAGGATAGGCTTGTCCCACTGTGAATTGAATTATTGTTGAAAGCAGTGATTATCTGGCACATTATGCAGATTGTTAAATTTGTTTCTTTTTCGCAATATTAGTTTTATACCTCATTTCTGATGTTGGCAGATAGCCTTCTGGATTCTGTGGGACGGTTGTAGGCATAATCATTCCTTACTTGATGGCTCAACTTCATTAACATCAGTTGCATAAAAAAGGCATGGCACAGTTGCTTATTTCCTGGCTGGTCATGCATGTGGTGTGGGCTGCCATGAGTGGTTTGCTGAGAGGAGTGAAAGTTTATAAGCATTGCTTCCTCCCACCCCTGCTGAAGATCAGGAAGATTTTGGGACCTGATCTTTGTTCTCATGCTTTAAATAAAGAGGACCTACTAAAGCATGCATCCCAACGTCTGTTTCAAACCTCACACTTGCCACCTTATCCTCCTTCCCAGTGTTCTTCTTGGACTGCCACTTCCTCAGCGTACCTGGACACCATCATCCTCACCCACTCAACCATGACCTTCATGACTCTACCACCTCTCCTTTTTGTCCCTCTGACTCCAGATCCAGCTGTGGTGTGATGAAGCTTAAGCCAAGAATACTGGCACAGCTCCACCTGTGGAGCTTCAATAGTACTTTGCTGTTCCTTATTCTTTGCACTGGTCCAGGTCCCTAGTGGAGCATGAGTGACTGGGAATATAGGAAAACTGACTGAGATCTCTCAAAGCTCCCTTTGGGTCTTTTTTTCTCTGACATTGATGCAACATCTCACTTTTGAAGAAGATTGAGATATACTTTTTGAGGTAGAGGAAGTGCTTCAGGCAAAAATCCAAGCGAGATGAATGTCAACCAAATTTGGGATTTGCATTCAGAAAGAAAGATCCTACCCTCTGGGAAGCACCTTGGAGGGAAAAAGAGGCCTGGAGGCTCTCAGTGAGCAAATACTTTGAAGCTTTTCCTTCCTTCCTCCCTCCTCAGCCATTTTCCCATGAAAGAAAGCTACATGAGCCCTTTTCTGCATATCACACCCCTGGCAGCTCTGATCTCTGATTCAGTAAGGAGAGATGTGGTGAAACACTGCCTGCTGAGTACTCCCTGACTGAATCACAGCACAGCTGCTGACTGAAAAGGATCACATGGGATAAAGCCTGGCCTTTTATCCTCACTCCTGAGATGTGCTGCATGGACCCTGGAAGGAAAATTTCCCCTCATCTATCTATCCCTGTTGGAACTGAGTGTGGGAGTGCCTGGCAAAGTACTATTATTTTCCCTCTCTTGTCAAGCAGTTATAAGTTCAGCTGGATCTCCATGGAAGCCAAGGGGGGAATCAGAGTGGGAGGCACAAGCAGAAGACTAGAGACCAGGAAGAGGAAGGTATGGGGAAAACTGTGTTTTGCTCTAGACAGGACACATCACACATGTCACATTACCAATACAGGTGCAGTCGCACTTTCCCCTATTCTCAGTAAAGGTGGCCAGCTGCACTGTGATTTTTTTAGGTTGAATCTCTGGGATGGAATGAGTTCAAAGTGCTAAACAACACATGGGTGTTGCAGTGAACATGTTTTACTCAACACATCTGCAGGTCAAGAAAAGGGTTGCCATTCCCTCCCAAGAGTGTTTGATATATGCAAGTGGTCTGCTCGGAAACATCGACACTGTGTAGGATGTGAACAGTGAGGTGCCTTTTACTATTGTCCCCTGCTGCTATGGGCCTAATGCAAAGAACAGGATATCTGCTTGAGTACGCACTTTGAGACTGAGACACTCGTTTGTTAGTATCACCATAATGCAAGGTCTTGCAAAGTCAGCACAGTGCACAATTGTGTCTTCCTCTTCCTCAAGGCTGCCTTAGACTTTATGGGACAGTTATCTCTTCCCCCTCAACAAACTGTGCAGCAAGGTGTCTATTTGAAAGGTGATAAATAGTTACACCAAACATCCAGACTTAGCAGCAGTATTTCTCATTTTAAGAATGCCTCATAACTAATCAACCACAGATGTCACCATCTTGTTTCAAAGAAGAACTTGAATAGCCCTTCCTGTGTGGTGTAATAAGACCCAGCCCACTCCAGAACAATCAGTCTCTGAGACCATTAACAAGGACAAGCAGGGTCTTTAAAATCAGTGTCTAGCAGCTGGATAAAAGTAATATGTTCAATCAGCATTTTGCCAATGCCTCTTTCAAAGAAAAGAAGCCTGGAGGAAATAGCCTAAAACAAGGGCCATAAGGTAAAACAGAAGGAATATACCTTCTCTCCCTGTCCTTGCAAAGGTACTCTTTCAAAAAAGAAAAAAAAAAAAGCCATTTCTTTATCTCTTCATTTGTGTTACAGCTCTGAATCTCACATAATTAGCCCCTAATTAGTGAACATGCTATTGTCTCATCATTTTAAAATTTGCTTTTTTCCCCTTAAGCAATCCCCTCCATACAGTACCTGCAGGGTAAAGATAATTTTGTTCTTTCTAAAACAAACAGTGAATCTTCTTCAACCTAGTCTGGCCCAGAAATTTGTCATTACAAAGATCCCACACAGAAAGGTCAGAGTGGTATGGCTTAGTGGTATGGGACTGTGAAACTGGAATCTTAATTTTAAAAACTTGAGTCATAACGGTCATGAAAATATAAA
The DNA here is from genome assembly GCA_009867235.2 of Psittacus erithacus. Lineage (NCBI taxonomy): Eukaryota > Metazoa > Chordata > Aves > Psittaciformes > Psittacidae > Psittacus > Psittacus erithacus. The sequence goes on along the minus strand of WYDI02009033.1, from coordinate 7,811 downwards.
ACAATATATGGTTCAGTTTTCAAAAGCACTCAGCAGGCAGAGCGCTTGAAGGAACTTTCTGTTGCCATATAAGTAATTTGGTCATGAGGATGTTTTAGCAATATCAACACTCATATCAAATATATTTAAGACCCTAATCACAAATTTAGGAAAGAAGTTTTTAAATGTGTCACCCCATTATGTACTCAAGAATTTCTTCAAAAGCCAACAGAAGTGCAATTCCCTTATGATAGTGAAACGGACACGTTCATGTGACTTCAGTAAAGTTTCAGTTTAAATACTTGTATTTAAAAACCTTTGCTAAGATTACTCAGATGACTAAATACAGAGCAGAGGGAATAGTTTTTGGAAAATATTTGTCATAATCCCATAAAGCAATCGTTTCTATAATGGATGACATCACCTCCCTTTGACTTGTCTTACCTCATATGGCTGTAATGCTTGGGATTTTATTGTTAAGTTATACAAGGTTCCCTCATACATCCTGTCATTTCTCCCCGTCATTCAGTCTTTCCAGTCTTTCCACATGGAGCCAATCAGTGGAAAGACAATAACTTCCAATAGCTCAAATTGCTGTTACTCTCCACACAGTGTCAATTTGTGCCCTTAATTCCAGCTGTCTCCATTGTTACCATATGCTACTGGCAACGTATCAACACTAGGCAAAGATTTAGTCTTTTGGCATACCTTCCTTCTATGACTTTTCATGTAAAACGTGATTCCTTGCATTCTCTGTGGACCACTGAGAGGAAATGTTGTAAGTGATGTTAAAAAAGGAGCGTTTTGGCAATACCAGCTCCTTATTTGTAACAGAGATTGAGAAAATATGATACTTAAAATGGGAGGTTGGTAATTCATAGCTCTGATGTTGGCTCAAGATAACATTTGGTTCTCAGTGTTCATAAAATACAACAAGCCAATCATTTTCCAAACAGCATATGGTGTGGTCATGCACAAAACACTGGAGCTGGAAGATATATCTTGATGACGCAACTTAGGAACTACTGGGAGATTGCAAAAGTATGTCAGTTGGCCTGTTGCTTAATGAATCCTAAAAACATCTGGACCTTATTTCATCTCAGTGTATAGATGACCTGCCACTTTGTTTTATGTTTCTTTCATTGTTCGTGCTCACGTATATTTGTACGATACCTCAAAACATTTGTCTTATTAGGTGAACTCATACAGATCTTTTGCCCACAGCCTAGAGTCTGGCACACCAACTTTGGACTGAAGGAGTCTGATACCTATAAATCAATGGGACCTGAAAATATCTACCCAAGGGTACTATGAGAGCTTGCTGATGTTGTTGTGAGGCTGCTCTCCATAATCTTTCAAAGGTCATGGAGACTGGAGACATCCCATAAGACTGGAGCAACATTAGCAGAGTTAATGGAAACAAGTTATTCCTGGGGAGATTCTGACTGGTCACAAAAGTAAAATTTTTCACAATGAGAACAATCAATTATTGTAATAATCTTCCCAGAGAAGCACTGAATTCCCCAGCACTGGCCATTTTTAAGATTTGGCTGGGCAGGGCGTTGAGACATATAGTCTAAATTATGCTTGGCTAGAAAGGTTGAACCCCATGATTCTTGAGGTCCCTTCCAACCTTCTATGATTCTATGATTTTCTGAAGTACAGTGACAGCATGTGCGCTACTAATGGCTTGTCCAAGGTCCTTCCACTAGGAAGTTTCTTGTTCCTTGCTAAGTTTCCTTCCCAGTTACTTTAACATCTTCCTATACAATAAAGTGATGAGCAAGCGCAATAACCAATACAATACTATACTGCCTTCAGCACTGACTATGTAAACAAAATCCATTTCTTCACCCATAATAAAGGATAAGAAAGTAAAACAGTTGTCAGAGGAAAATAAGAGAGAACAGCTAGCCTGATAACCTTACAGTGAGAAGACTGGTCAATATGTTAAAAAAATGTAAGGCAAATGTGTCATAGAACTTCTGATCTGAAAGAATGAAATCCTTTCTTCTCTGTTTTGATTTCATTCCTGTTGGTACCACTGCTCATGCAGTTTTGAGGGAAAGGACGCCATGCTGGGGACCCACTTGTACCTAAGATTACCACAATCAAAACAGAAAACCGTCACTTTGAACTAGCTAAACCAGTCGAACCGAGAAGAGTACAAGTACTTGTCATGTTATTTTCATGCAGAAAAGTGTTTGCATTGAAAGCCACAAAACCTAAGCAACTAAATAGTTAAGGCATTTATGACCTTCATCTATATTCTGTTAATTTATTTCCTCTTTCATTTGCAGTTTTCTCCCTTTTATGTATCTCCAGAATAACCAAGATGAAGCTTTTATTCTAGCTCTGTGCATTAATTATAACTTCATGTGATTTCATCATTAACAGGACACTTGTGGCTTTCACAAATTATATGATGTGTAGCTCTGTATTGATTCGGAGAAAACTCCAGGAACAAACTTGCCAACAAAGTTTTCCAAGTTGACAAGCAGGTATTCTTTATTATGGCGCCAGGAGACACAAGGGATAGCTCCTCCTACTGTATGTCCCCATATTGCTACAAAAGCTGCCCTTATATAGCCACTGGGCACACATACATATTCATGAGGCTACGTATGGATTACATCATTTTCTAGAAAGTGTCCCGCATGCGTACAGAAATGTGGTAGTGGTCTCCGAGGGTCATTTACTTCTTCCAACAATCTTCATCACTTCTGGCAGCCTTTGGAGCATGCGCAGTAGAAGTTTATACAAGCTTAATTGGTTCGTTAATACTGCAGACATAACTACCATCCTGTTCTTCTACTTATCAGTTGGTTTAACTGCAGCCCATCCTGGACACCTGCCATTCCCAGATACTCTTTATCCTTACGTTCTGTTTTTCTATCCTGTTTTTCTTGCACTCATTTTGTACTAAGGTCATTAAGGCCCAAAACTACATCGACTGCAACGGTTTATCTTATACAAGAATTCTCAGTATGCTCTCTAGCTGTGTTCTACTTTTTTTTCTGTGAATCATGCAACTCAGTAATTTTCCATTGCTACTGTTACAAAGCCATCACACTTAGCATTACTTAAAACTGATTCTAAAGGTTTAAATTCCATTTAGTAATTTTGTGCCTATCTTTGTTTCAGTATGTGGCGTAAGATAGTGAATTATAATGACTGATTGCAAATGGAGAGATTCTTTTTCCCAGTTTAAGAATTTTCATGAACTCTATTGTTAGTGATTGTTTTATATTTGGTCATAATAGCAGTTTCTAACTGAAATCTGCATAAGGGTTCTTTAGCCTGGTTGGTTTTTTCCCTCCTTACTTTCTCTGCAAGCTCTTTGGCTGGGATACAGCACCCAAGCATAAGCGCTGGCTTCTGTGTCCTCCAATGCTAGCAATACAGTGTAAATAATGGGCAAGTTACTGGGAGAACCTCATCTTTGCTTTTCCTTCTTTTGTATGCTCATATTTATAAATATACAAATAATATATTATGTAATTTTAATAATGTAACTCACTGCCATGTGGGACAGACAGTTGTGGAATCTACCTCTTTTACATGCATGGGAACCAGTAATGAGCCTGGTTTATCATGTTCTTTGAGCACCCTCATGTTCAAAACCTCCCATAGATGTGACTGGTAATGGCACACTGGTAACATCTTCCTTAATACACAGATGCATTAGTGCCTGAAAGGAACAAGAACTGAGCTGCATCCCTTTTAATGTTAGCTAGAGCACAGCATAGTACCACACATCTCCTAGTTTCACTCCTGTTTCTTTACTAGCATTGTAATGGAATAAGAGAAAATATTTCAAAGAATGGATAAAATAGGATGCTGAAAGGCAGGAGAAAGAAAGCTGCACTGATCATTCAGCGCAGCTACAATGACACCTGCCCTGTGCTACCATCTATGCTGTCACTGCTGTTCTCTTGGTTGGTATTTTGTGCATGAAAACAGCCAGCAGTCCATGAAAGCTCCAGAGAAGGCCTCCAGAGAAACCTTGCACCAGGAAAAATAAGAGGCTTGGAAGTGCATCTTCTCAAACCAAAGCCATGTGACTCCTAACAACTGTGAAAAAGCCTGTGTCTTCTGTTTCAGTGGGGAAGAAGTAGCTGAAGCCCAAGCAATTTCCATTATCTTCCTCCATTTTTCTTTCTTTCCCAATAGAAAAAGAGAAAACACAGGTGGAAAACTGAAGTGAATAAAGAGTATATGTCCTTGTTTTTCCAGAGTTTAGGGGCATGAAATAACCTTAAACACTTGCAGCAGAGCAGACCTTAGTGAGAAATTTGAGCAAGTAATGAATGCAAACCTGGTCCCCTGTCAACCCAGCTACATGCTAGCATAATTAGTTACCCATTGAATTCAGGGGCTCAAAATTTCCTGCTCCGTTCCTGAGCATTGTTGCATATTTGCCATTCTCCATCTCAGAGATCACCAAGATTCAGATGATGGGTGAACAGAAAGTGCACAGCGTATAAAGCTTTGGGATTCAAGACTATGGAAACGCTTGCTTAAGCAAGATGGAAAGCAAATCAGGAGAGAAAGACCTGGAGGTCTTGGTGAACACCACATTGAACATGAGTCAGCAAGAAGACGAATGGTGTCCTTGGCTGCATTAGACAAAGTATTGCCAGCAGGATGAAGGGGGTTGATCTTTCCCCTCTACTCAGCACTGGTGAGGTGCCACCTCAAGTACTGTGTGCAGTTTTGCATCCTTAAATATAAGAAGGACATCAAATAATTAGAACGCGTCCAGAGAAAGGTGACCATTGCTGTGAAAGGACTCAAAGGCAAGACTTAGGAGGAATGGCTGAGGTCACTTTGTTCAGCTTGGAGAAGAGAAGACCGCACCACAATATACAACTTCCTCAACTAGGGCAGCAGAGGGGGAGGTGCTTATGTCCTCTGTCTCTGGTAATCGGTGATAGGACACAAGGAAATGGTATGAGGCTGTGTCAGGACAAGTTCATTTTGGACATTAGGAAAAGGTTCTTCTCTGAGAGGGCGTTTGGTCACTGGGAACACTCTCCCAAGGGAACTGGTCATGGCACCAAGCCTGTCGGAGTTCAAGGAGTGTATGAACAATACTCCTAGCCATATGGTTTGCTTTCAGGTACTCCTGCAAGAAGAGTGGGGACTATTCAGCCCAGAGATGAGAAGGCTCACATATGATCTTATTATTGTATATAACTTGATATACTTGAAGGAATGGAGCAAGGCTCTTTTCAGTGATGCCCAGTGACAAGACCACAAACAATGGGTGCAAACTGAATCACAGGAGGTTTTTCCTAACATCAGGAAACACTTTTTCACTGTGAGAGTGACTCAGCACTAACACAGGTTACCCAGAGAGGTTGTGGAGTCTCCCTCTTTAGAGATATTAAAAACCTGGCTAGACATGGTCCTCAACAACTGGTTTGAGCAGGGCGGTTGGGACAGATTATCTCCAGTACTGAAGACAATCCCCTGATTTTGAAACAAGACTGATTTTTGAGGAACATATCTAAATCAGTTAACATTTCATCAAGATACTGTGTTTACTTGATTTGACATGTTTACCTGTCTTCATCCAAGCCTTCTTTGTCATTCGAGAAGCCTCTCTGTAGTAGACTTTGACTAACCTTCTATCATCTTGCAGCAGGTGGCTGGAGTAAGTTATTAGAAATGTCCATACCTAATATACTTTCCTACAGGAAAGGCCAATCCGGGCTTTAGGACTGAAACCATTCAAGCACACAATTTGTTAAGCTTATTTCTTATTAATATTAAGCTGGCTGATGTTATTATCTATATAAATGCTTCATTTTTATTTGAGTTCTCTTGATCACTTGGCCTCAGTGATGCTGTCTACCAAGGAATAAGTCTGATTTCTGTTCTTTGTTAGAGTAGTGTAAACTGGAAGGACTAGCTTGCCTTCCCTGAGTATGTATAGCATAGAGTTTCAACACATCATGATCTGGAAGGTCACAGACTTCAACTAATGGGATGTCTTCAGTGCCTGAGAAAAGAGAAAGTTGAAGGCTTAGCTGCTTATTACAAAGTCATCCCTGTTTCTTCAATAACTCATTTTGATATTTTGTAATTTGCAAAAATGTGCCTTTGTGATCCCACAGGCTCTTAACTACTTTGTAATGAGCATGTATGAACAGATGGAAAATGTTTTCAATTTCTGAGAGAACTGCTAATGGATGTCACCAGCTATTAGAAAAGCTCAGGTGGTTCCATTTTGGGAGAATAGCTATTGTCATAAGCCCCTTCATTTTTAATGAAATGTTTGCTCATTTATACCTTTATGGTAAGTTTAATATGGCCTGTACTAGTGAAAACAGATTAGAACTAGAGCTGGAAATTATTCACTATTAAATATTCCAGAACTTTAGATCCAAACATTTCTCCTGAAAATAACAAAAGCTTGTTGTAGGTCACTTCAATATGAGGGAAAATTAATCACTGGAAAAAAAAACCCTAATTTTAACAAGGTTAGGCTTCTTTTTCCTCTTTCTAACAGATGCAGTTGAAAAAAAAAAAAAAGAAAATAAAAAAAGTCTGGTTTCTCATCTGAAAATCTGGAACTAGTTTTAACTTCACAGCAGAAAGGAACTCTTGTCCTATCTAAAATTAAATAACCTTTCTCTATCCATCCATTTGGATTTTTATCCACAACCCAGATGAGATTTCATACTGTTTCTGAGCTCCTTCTACCCCCAGACACTAGGATCTTCCCATGACGAGGAGCTGAGCTATGAAAAGATAAAATGAAACTCAGTAAAGTAAATTTGCCCTGGTATTCCTTCCTGGAGGGCAGAATTAGTACAGTGAATATTGCTGAGAAACGGCTAAAGAGACCAAAATGTTTTCCTGGCTGTGAATTGAAGACTGAAGGGAATGTAGACACAGAAGATAACGGTTTTACTGGGATAGAGTGGTACTAGTAGGATACCCTTCCTTCTATTCACTGCAAAAGGCAGAGTTCAAAAACACAGATTGTTGCTCTCTGTTCCGGTGTGGACTCACATTGGCAAACTATATTGAGACTTGCTCTGATCACAGAGCTATGAACTGCATGAGGCTGGATTAACAGATAAAAATACCTCAGTCCACTGTATACAGGATGATATTTTGGAGAATAAAGTATGTCAAAGGCCCTCTGGACAAAATCTTCCACTAGTTCTCCAGGAACTGGATTATGCTTACTCTGCCCATTTCAGCAGCCATGTGCAACAGGTCCTGAACATCCTTTGCAAACCAAATCCATGTTTTGACAATCCAGACTTCAAAAGCAGTGTCTAGGTTGCGTCCAGTGTGGCCAAATCACATTGACATAGGTGGTTCCAGATTTTTTCATGGGTGTCACAATTAAGGAAAGCTTTGGGAAGGCCACAGAGATGGCATTTTTGTAGTATCTACAGACACACAACGGGACAAAGTACCGAAGGAGTTGTTTAAAAAAAGTCTGAAAAGCTTTAAAGGGTGACTGGAATTGCTGCACATTTTTTTGACAAAAGAAATATGGTGTCCTCAACATCAAAAGGACATGGAACTGTCGGAACAAGTCCGGAGGAGGGCCACGAGCATGATCAGGGGACTGGAGCACCTCCCACATGAAGACAGGCTGAGAAAGTTGGGGCTGTTCAGGCTGGAGAAGAGAAGGCTGCGTGGAGACCTCCTAGCAGTCTTCCAGTATCTGAAGGAGGCCTACAAGGATGCTGGGGAGGGACTCTTCATTAGGGACTGTAGTGATAGGATAAGGGGTAATGGGCTCAAACTTAAACAGGGGAAGTTTAGATTGGCTATAAGGAGGAAGTTCTTTACTGTGAGGGTGG
>WYDI02009032.1:27522-63987 GCA_009867235.2 Psittacus erithacus | reverse complement strand
TGGGGCTGGGTATCGGTCGGTGGTGAGCCGTTGTATTCTCTTCTCTTGTTATTTCCTTTATCATTATTATTATTGGTAGTAGCAGTAGTGATTTGTGTTATACCTCAGTTAACAGACTGTTCTTATCTCAACCTGTGGGAGTTGTATTCTTTCGATTCTCTCCCCCTTCCCTCCGGGAGCTGAGGGAGCAAGGGGGGGAGGGTGAGTGAGTGGGCTGCGTGGCAGGGCTTAAACCACAACAGTTTGGTATGTTTACCTAAGGACTTTGGGAATAGTAACTTGCCAATAATGAAATACAACTAAAAGATTGGAATTTTACATGGAAAGTCCCATGGCTACTAAGATTACGTTTCTTGGATGTGTATATTGCACATGATGGCTTTACACCTGGCTTTATATATATATTTGTGCAAAATAGGTCTTACAGAACTCATCCATCTGTGTAACACTTCCACCATTATGGACTGACCATTTTCATAAGTGGCATGGCTTCAAAATATGCACAGCCTCACTTAATGTAAAGGACTACACAAGAGCAAAGGTACATAAGAACAGTTATATATATCCACTTTGGAGGTAGGTTTAGATGCAGGGCTTGCCCATCAACAGTAAGACTTGTTTACTGACAATTCTGTCTGATTCTAACCACTGAAAATACAATATTCTAGCTTGATGGCTGTCCTTTTTGGAAAGAGATTTCCAACTGATACATTTCCAGTATTTCTTTAATCCTTTTTGAAGAAAATGTGGTCCCTGCAGATCATTCATCACTGCTGTACAGTGTCACTGAGCATACTGCAGTTGGAGTTGTCTCCATAATGGCAAATAAGAGCCAGATGGACAAGCACCCACTGAACACAAGAGTAAGGACCTCTCTTTCTCCTCAGTTCAGTGATATCCCTTCTATGCTGATACCCTGTAAGCCAATCTATCTATAAACACAGAGGGGAAAAAAAGGAATGTATTTCTGCTTGGAAATGGGACGTGGGGGTTTGGGAACAGGGATGACTTGACAAGGAGACAGGGACTAATCAAGAAGTGAGGGTACGCTTTGCTGAGAAAATAGGAAAGAAGGACACTCAAGGTGGCTGAGCACTTTAGAAAGGGATAACAGCATTGGGATTATGTAGTGAAGGAGGGGAGAAAGAGCACCCAGGAGCAAGATATTTATACCGACTCAGCAAGAAATAAACAAAACATCCAAAATATTTTTTTAAGCAGCGTGTTTTGTACAAGTAATTCTGCAGTACTTCAAGAACTGTTTTTCAATGTAAATTAAATTTATAGTTGTCAACATCAGAAAAAAATATGTTCTTTAAAGATCACGAGGTTTAGTTTTGTTAAGGAATTACTGGAATAACATCACTATAACTGTATGAAAAGAGTTGCAAAATATACACAAAAAGCAAAAATGTGATTAGTGGTGATGTTCCAGCTGTGAGGGTTTCTTTAGGCATTTTGGACTAGATCAAGTTGAGTTTATTCTTCATTTTACATGTCCCTAGAAGGGCCTCAGAGTCAATCAGCACAACTTATCTAATTTTCTCTTTCAATAAAAGGATTATTTTAATAACCTTTGCCTATTGCTGATTAGGGCTGGGTCAAGCAGTATTTGCTGATTTATTTTTTGTAAGGATTTCACAATATTTCAGAATAAATTGTAGTTCTTACTTTTAAACAATTGTATTTTGCCATACAATAGTATGTTAAAATGCCTGAAATATTTCCACTTATGCATTTTGGCATCATAATGCCACACAAGGTGCGAAACAAAATTATATGGAAATTTCTCTCTGTCCCCATAATAAAAATTACCCTGTTCACCCACTGAATTTTTCATTCCTTTCTTGAAGTGCATAAAAGGGAAGAAATGGGATAGTCAGAGACGATTCGGTATGTATCTGTTAATTATAAATTACTATTATCTTGAATACCTGACAGTAACTTATACTAACTCTAAAGAAATATAAATTCCTAAAGATAAAATGATAGCTAGAAAGGTACATTAAATATTTTATTACATTTTTAACAGTATATTAGTATAAATACAGGGCACTATAATATTATAACCTGCAGTACTTAATTATGAGAACTATGTACATTATTTCTTTTTCAAAGATCCTTGCATGCTATTGGCAGGGGCTGGATGCAGATTAAGACTGTCTGTGCTCTGGATGCTGAAAAAGTATAACTATATTTTACTGGTTTATGTCAAATGTCCCAATTAGTAGTCTGCTGGCTCTACTCCATCAGCCAGGCAATACAGAGTACTAGAAAGAACATTTCTTGGCTTTGTAGCAAAGAGAATTACTTATATGCACAGGTGTATGTAGAGTATGTATGTGCTTCTCTACAGGTTCACAAGAGTAATTTTGAGCTTTTTTTGAAGTCATACTGAGGGGTGTCCATAATCATCTATGTAATAAAGGGATTTATATCTGTTTAGGAAATCAAAACTCACCATTCAGGATACTAGCTATTTAATCTCCTTTCCTTTGTTGGCTACAGAAGCTGGTTCCCCCACCTATATAGCCTGCCTGTATATCTAGCTTTCCTAATGTATGCAGAAGCAAAGATGAAGCCAAGTATTTTGAGTCCAAGCAAAATTCCCGATTAACATCAACCTTCAAATTAGGGATTGGGTTTAAAGACCGCATAATTAATGTACTTTATACTAAACCTCACATTTTCAAAATTATAGACATAAATATGCCCATCTCAGCTGATAAAAGCAATACACAAGGTAATACATCCATGGTATGAATACTTAATTTTTGTGCTGCCTGTTCCTCCCTGTCCTTAACTGTCTCGATATGGCTACTGCAAAATGCAGATAAAAACCATTACAGAATGTAACAATTGCCTTTTGCTAAATTTTATTAGATCATTTCAAGTGCCACATGATTTGGACTAATAATCCTCTGGACATGTTTCATGGAAGTTGAAAAAAAATCTATTATTTTGGGATTCAAAGTGATTTACAAAATAAGGAATATCAATATTCTTAGCATTTTTGTCATTGTCAGCTGTAATAACACCACTCCTTTTCTGTAAGCATAACAGTGGTAAGAAGGGAATTCTTGATAAGAGCACAGCTGGTAACTTGTAATTCTCTGAAGATGAAGGTTTTATGGTAATACCTCGAACAGCATTGTATTCACAGTTTTTCCTGGTCTCTGTTCAGCTAATAATTCTAATATTCATTTGTTTCAGAAAAGAAAAAACAAAAACCAAAAACCAAACAATTTTTTCAACAAGTCCATATCTAGCAGTGTTGCAGTTATGGAGGACTGAGCATCAATGCTCCTGCTGCCTTCTCACATGGCCCATGTTCTTGGTAGTCTGCTGACAGCATGAATCAGATGCCCAAGCAGAAAATTAATAGATGGTGATGTGTCTGTGCAACACTCGTCAGCTGTCATTCATTCAGCAACACATAACCTGTCCCACACCCCTGTCCCCAGAGTGCTGGCAAGATGAAGTTGACCAGGCATGCTTGGCATCTGGTGTAAAGTGGCAGCACAGAAGTCAACAGTAGCGCATTTCACAAAAAAAAATGTCAGGGAAATTCAATAGAGAAGACAGAAGAGGTTTAAGGACTTTGCATTTGTAGTAGTTTAAGGTCACCTGTCCCTATAGAAAAATATTTGTCTGGTCAGGATTTGTAAACTGGATCTATTAATTAATGTGTTTTGTTTAACTAAATATTCATATAGAATACTTTCATTTTTCTTCTTAAAAATAACAAACACATCAGATGTTCAGTGACAGTGATTTTCGCAGAAACCAAATATTTTTAAAACATATCTACTTATATTCGCGTTACTTTCAAGAACCTATTAATGCCCATGATTTTAATAACTTCTTTAATAAAAAGGATGCTATCAAGTACCTCTAATATTCAGAATCACAGTATGTTAATTAGACCACTGAATCAGATGACCAGTCTAAAAAAGCATTAGAAAGGCAGAAACATACTAAGAAAACCTGTTTCCAAGCTTTCCCCATGCCACAATTCCTACCCTTGATGTATCAATGCCTCACAATTAGAGACAAAGATGCCAATAAAATAAAAGAAAAGAAATAGTCACATGGACTCATCCAATGTGTGGGGCTACTGAGTAATAAGTTCAAGAATTCCTGAATATGCAAGGAAAAGCTACAAATGCATTGGAAACACAGGGGAAGAAACCCTGCTTTGAAATGAAAATACCTAGAGGACTGTATTGGTCAAGCCCTGCAGACATGCTTTCAAAGACTTCAGCAGTTCAACAACATCCAATCTTTGCTTAAGTACCTAAATGGCAATACACATTTTTAACAGAAATATGTGACCTAGTAACTCCAAGATCTTCTCACAGCTAATACAGTAATTGTTACTGAAAACAAAAGGATGTGAAGCATCTCATTTTAACAGATTCTCACCAGAAAGGGTACAAAATGAGTGAGCTGTTTTAGTGTCATGAAGCAGTATAACACAGAGGCTTTGTTAGTTTTGCAGCTAAAACCTCCACGTTTGAACAGGAGACTATCAATTATATTTAACTGAATTTTTAAAATTATTTCACAATATTTTTTTTAAACATAAATGATAAGCATCCTAAATGTGCCTATCTACCAAATAGTTTCAGTCCTCAGATGCAAAATGTTGTAGACAATAACTGAGGTACACATTTTGGATTATATCACTATGATAACCCAATAGAAATTTGGCTGTCTGCCTATGGGAGTTCAATATGAGTTCCATAGTTTATAGCATCAGAAACAGTCCTTTACAATGTTATAGCCACATTTCTCAGCCCATTGCCTATAGACTATATCCCAAACTCTGATTTTCACAGAAATCCATAATAATAAACAAACCAAAATCCCTGAACCCCAGAGCTCTCAGAAACAAAATTCAGAATGAAAAGGCAAGCATTTTTACATCTGATATGACTCCTGTTGCAATTCATTCATCAAACATCTGCAACAAGCTGCCAGAATGTGCCCATTAGTGAGATTTCTACAGCATCCACTGGCTTGATGCTCACTGATAGAATAATGTAGAAGTTTTACCTCTAATGTTTTCTGCTCCATTTGAGGCATCCACTTTAAAGTGAGATTTGGTCTGCATGTGTCTTCATATCTTGAAATACGTAATTTATGCTAATATATCAGAATATGTATTAGAGAAGACCAAAAAAATATCCTTTATGTATTTATGCATTAGAGGTCACATTCAGCACTGATTTAAGAATGTATAAAATAGTTTGGAGTCATCGCGTAACCTGAATCAGTTTGTTTTCAATTAAATACAGAAAATTAAGGTACCTTTAACAGCAAAAATGCTGCATACTTGCCAATAAATTAAAACCTTTCCCAGGATCCAGTTTAAAACCTTAATGCAAATTAAATATTGCATTCAGCCTTTTATCTATAATATCAAGGAAATATGCATTATAACTCCACTACAGGCCAGATCTTTTTATTATTTCTGTTTCACATCAAGATTTCTGTAAGTCTTTCAATGTTTATGCCAATAACATAATGGAAAAATTACTTATTTCAATCCTTTAGCAATTATTAATGCTATGTAATAGAAGCAAAATACAAATCCTAAGAGTGTTTTAAATGTTCTCTACTACGTTATGATAATTCATGTGTAACACATAAACAAAAGAGGAAGCATTATGCTACTGTGAAAACAGTTACTGCCTACACAAACTGAAACAAATCACAAAACCTTTATCATCTGAACCTGATGAGCTCATTATATATTTAAAGATAATACTTTTATTCAGTATCCTGATAGCAGGTTGGCTTTTAGCCCAGCTAGTAAAAGACCAAGAGCTGCAACAGGAAATGACCATCCTGTATGGTTTTGTGAACTGCTGCACCCAGAAGACTGACAGTAGCAACTCACAGCAACCTCATCAATTTTTTTCCATTTTTTGAAAGGAAGTCAAAAAGTGCTGCTGATAGAGGCTGCTCTTTTCCCAAATTTAGTACAACGCAGTGAGTAAAAAACTAGAATCAGATTTGTCTTTTTATATTTTTTGACATTTTTATTTTAGTTTATAAATTGGGAATTTTTTTAGGTTTTGAAAATTATTTTCAGAATCACTGTCCTTTGTCTTCTGTTTGCCCTCTTCTGCAACTCAGAATGTTCTACTGCTTCCTGCAATCTTTTCCTTACTTATCAAACATTTTTCTCAGTAATACATATTGTTACTGAAGTCTTTTTGTTTCAGTAGTTTCTTCCCCTTCCAAGATATGAAAAATTAGCCTCCTCATTGAAATGTCAAGTCTAACTAAAGACTAGAGGAGAAAAAAATAGTTAGAGAAATGGAAAAGATTCTGAAAGAAATCTGAAGGGATAACTCAACCTAAATAATCTCCCTACTTGCAAAATAAAACAGACCTTAACTTCTTTTCTGTTTATTCATTTTCACACATACAACAAGATCTAAAGCATTATCACAACACATGAGAAAGTGGAAAATAAGGTCTTAAAAATACATCTTTAATTTATGTTCCACTTTCCTGTATTTTGATATAATCATAAATGTAGTGATTCTGATACAACTTCTGATTTTTTGGTTTTTTTAAGTATAAATAATTCAAGAGAATATAGTTATATTTACAAGCGAATGTGTGTGAAGGTTCAACATTAGGTCCACTGGTTTGTAATAGAATAAGCATTTTGCCATGCTACTTTACTGTATCTTTGGTCTATAGAAGAAGACACCATTATGCAGCACCACATCACGTTCAGTTGTTGAATACAAAAGCAACAGACTTAGACATCGAAACAGCAGTGGTTCAGCTGGCACAGACCTTTTTGGTTTTGTAGAGGAAATAAAGTGGAGTCAATGATTTAATCTTATAATTAATCTCAATTCTCTAAAAGATTTAGAGTATAGAAGCCATTTCGAAGTTCAGGATTTGACTCACAACTCCTAACATGTTAAATTTTTGCTTCAGGTTAAGAACAGAATGGAAAAAAAAAACAAACCCAAAGGAGCACATTTCAGCGAAACTTTGCTTTAACCCTATCATTATTTGTGTGTTTGTAGAACATTAAGGGTGGTATTGTACAGTACCATTATACAGCAGATGTTAAATGCAAAGTAAAATAGTCAGTTGTAAATGATTGATGATCCTCTTTATTACCTCAAAATAAGTCCTGATTATTTATAGGTTTGGACATTGCTTGAAAGCATCATATTAGACCTAAACAATTAATCCATTTTTCAATGACTTTTGTGTGTAATGTATTATGTATACTTTTACATTCTTCTCTGTAAAGGACCCTGGTGTATGAGAAATGTTTAGAGTTTTGAGTGCTCCACCCAGTCCATATGGTAGGTTTGCTCTGTGTGTAAGACCTACCTTTTTCCACCAGGTCCATATGGCAGGCTTAAGCTAGCCAGGGCCTTCTATCCTCGACAGGGGCCATATGGCAAAGAGAGCTTGGTGAACACTCATTTACTTTGCATTAATATTTTACATGTCTCTAGCACATACACATACACACAGACATGTATGAACTGGTCAGATTGGGTAGAAAAGACAAAGCTTCTGAAAACACTTCAGTCACATAATCAACACCCCATGACAACATGATAGGAGATTAGATTCTGGGTTTTTCTGTTTTATTAAGAAACTGAAAACTCAAATGTATAATTTATCAAATTATTTGATAAACTGTGATGGTTTTAAGCATTTTGACAGATTATTATTTAGTTACGCTAACAAACTTTTAGACATTAATAGAGATGACATTTTGCTATGAGTTAATATTACATGAATAGAATCAAATCCCTTGAATCTACCCACTACCAAAGTATGCATACTGTAGATAGTGAAAATACTTGTTTAAAGATTCAACTCTATGCTGCCCCATTAATAGCAGATTTGAGCAGGTTACTGCTCTCTTGCTATATTTAAACAAACTGGCAATAAACCAGAGAAACAATTAATGACAGTAAACTATGCAGAGATAACTATTTCCAAATCATATGCAAAGTAAGTCACTACTTCTTGAAGACACAATACTGCTATACTGTTACTACTGGAATAACAGGAAAAGAAGATGATCTGAGAACCATAGTAACTTCCTTCTGCTGTCTGTACACATCCTAAACTAGGAAAACATGAGTTTTTTACATGAGTAAAGCAGTTGCACTGCGCTTGTTGATTAAGGGCATGTATTTAAAATAAAGTAAAAAAAAAAAAGACTGCAACTTTAAATTGTAATCCACATTTTTAAAGTTAATTACTCTAAAATTGGCACATGCTTAAGGTGTTTACATCTAAATGCAAAGCTTTGCTGTAATTCTGAAGTAATTTAGGAACCCTCAGAACTTCAGTTATACAGGAAAGATGGAAGCAATTTGTAACACGTTTATGAAAGTTTTATTGCACCTATAATCTGATTTAAGAAATTAAGCAATATTCCCCAGTAGCAGAAATTTTAAGAACAACTTTTACTTATTTGAAACTCAGAACATTAGGAAATGTTAAAATTGTAATGTATTGGTTTTATTCAGATGATTTATACTGTTTTCATCTGGTTTCCTCTTGTTTCAATTCAGGTAAATAACTTCTATGTTGACACATGAATATTCAAATATCTAAAAGAACTATCAGTGTTGAAAATAAATAGCATTAAAGTATTCAGAACAAGTATGCATGTACATGCTGTCATAGTTTGCTTTTGTATATAGCATTTATGTTCTAGAAGCAATCAATAAAATATAGAAGAATTTTCCACACAGAATTTATTTTCTCATTTCAAAGGACCCAAAAACCAAGAAGCATTTTAAGAAACCATGAGTATTTTATTAAAGATTAAAAAAAGCTAACTACTACGGTCATGCCTCTTCCTCCTACCTTCCTGCTTTTGATCATAGCCAAATATAGCTAAAGCAATGGGGAAAAACAAAAGCTTTATTAATTTCAGGGGTTAAGAAACATGACGTCAAACTCTTTGCCTCTAACTTTCATTTCAGGAGAAGCGTAATATGTATCTTTAGGATTCCTTTATGCTTTTTGTTTCAGTTGTTCTTTTTAGATATATTCTGTATACGCTGCCTTTTGCACGTTCTGTTTCTGATTTACAATGCACCGGTACAAATTTTTAATTCTGAGTTTTGAAGGATTTGTCCATCTACGTAATTGCTCATAAAAATGCACATGGAGAGCTCACTTTGTGATTGGTGGGGTTTACAGGGTGCCTAAAACAGACGAAAGGTTGAATCCCTCTGCCTAGGCCATCCAGTTTGCTAGGGAAGCTGTACTCTCTAAAAAAAACCCTAAATTCTCCATTCAACAACAAAAAGAAAGCAGGTGTCTGTCAGATACAGCTGATAGAGACTGCCTAAACTTGAGCAGCTAGATTCTCCCTCTTGAGGCTTTCATGGGCACCTTCCTCATTTCATGAGTTGTGTAAAGAACTAAGAGGACTATTTGAGAAAACTGTGTTTCAACAGCAGAGATCCACTATACAACTTGGAACAGAATAAAAAGGATAGATAGATAGATAGATAGATAGATAGATAGACAGATAGATAGATAATCAAATATTTAACTTTTTAATACAAATTAGAGATGGAGAATCTAGCAATAACTAAAATTTTTAGTTTAGATCCTTGTTATGTTAGCATAGCCCACAGTTTTAAACACATTCTTATAAAAGTATAAACCACGATTTTATGCTTTGCACTTTCTCACTGAGTCAGTAGTTTCCTCTTTGGGGAGAATGTGCTAAATTAATTGAGCATCTCAGTCAAATTTTTCATAAATACCTACATTAAAAAGGAAAAAAATATGAAGCTGACTTCATAAATATAATTTGCTGGGATTTTGTTAAAGTTAAGATGTATAGATTTGTATTTGAAATCCTCTGAAGGTTACAGGGTGAAACCTTCCAACAATATCTCCAACTCTTCAGGGACCAAATCCCATTATGTGGAGTTCAGTGAAGAGGGTAAACACTACCATAAAGAAATACAAATTGCACATATTTCCCATTTAGCCAGTGTCACAAAAGTTCACCATTTAGAATTCTAACCAGTTAGGACTTATTCGTGGAGGTCAAGTACCTTGTGAACCTTGTCATCTCACTGATGACATCATATCTCATCCATCAATTCTTTCAGGAGCACACTTGCCATCTGCTCAGCACGCTATAATAACTTATTAGACATATTCACAGGGTAACAATCTGTACAATGACACTGTTATCTTAATGCTGCCACATACAGAGATAGCAGCCATCGTTTCCCTGTCACAGCACAATTATTGTACCTTCCAACTTTAAAAGCAAAGTCACTTGGATATTTTAGCTTCTTTTTAAATCACATCGAAACAGTGAATTCTCATCAGAAATGTACCTTTGGCTTTGTGGTGGTTTTTTGACCAGGAACTGATAAATTAATGCTACAGTGCAAAGCACTAAGTTCAGTTCGACATACCTGTTTTGAACTTTGAAAATATTTGCAGTCATGTTCATTCTTTAGAGTGCAAAATAAGTAAATCCAAAACATACAATACAATCACATGCATATAAATCACACTCAAATCTAACTTATTCTCTGCAAAAACATTAACTTTCTAGAACTAATACTTGTTATTTCTTTAGCCTATCTTAAACATCTCTTCTTTCTAACAGCAATCACTAGGTAGAAATAAAATACCCAGCCAAACTGCTCACATTAAGCCTTAAGATTTCTTGAAATCTAAAAGCAATGTGAATTTTTGTAGTTGCCTATATATTTTTGCAGCTTGTTAATACTGAGTATGGTTAGCACAGATGCTGTCGTGGCACTTACGCCTCAATAGCAGTCCAGTATAACTCTCCCTTGACCTCAAAAAATATTTTCAGAAAAAGGGCAATATTTATTTTGCATTACACAGAATTCATCCTCTGTTCCTTCCTTTGGCTTGTCATTTATTCCAGCTTACACTGTGATCAACGTTGTACTAAAATAAAGTCAAGTACAACAGCCGCTCTCTGCCCATCAAAACTCACAGACGTCTGCCAAGCACTTGTAACAGCTGGTGTTACATTAATTAGTTTAAACTATTTATTTCATCCATCTCCAGAGCAGATTGAGCAAAAACATTAGAGATTATTCTAGCATCTGTAAGTGCCCTGCAAACATTAACCAACCAAAGTTAGAATATTAGTCATTAACTTATAGTATATGTGATTTAAGACTCCGCAGATTTATTGCAAATAAAAAAAGAAAATTATGCAGTTTAACATAGCTCTAGTAAGTTTTCTTTAATTGCCTGTTTAAAAAATCTTAGTTTTAAACTTATATAAGACTTTGTGTCCATAAAGTTTCTTTAAAAAGAAAAAAAAAAATTATTACTAGAAACCTATTATAATTCCTGGCAGCATGGACCATTAAGCAATATATGACAGGGATTCGGTGACTCAGTGGATTAGTCAGAGGTTTTATGTCCACTGTTGGAATTCAGCCCTAAATGCAGTGATCAAAACAGTGTTATCAAATGGTTGTAAAAATCTCAATTAAAAATACTCCTATAGCCTCTACTAAGTTTTTAGTGGACAACATAATAGATCTTTCACTATTGACAGAGTTCTCACAACTATCTTTTTTTTTTTTTAATAGGCTGAGAATGGATGCTGGCAAAAGAATGTTGATTATAAGAGGTCCTAATGCCACATTCCCTACTCAAATGGCTTAGAAACAGAAGCCAGTGCAAGGATGGCATGAGTAGGCTCACAGCCACTGTCCATGGGCTCGCCTCCATCAAAAATAAAAAGCTTCCAACATTGCTCAATACTTAATGTGAGAATACTTATTTTTAGTGCCTAGGGCTCAAAAAGGAAATCAAAGTCCTGTGCAAACACTCAAGGGGTAACCCCTTCCCCAAGGAACTCAGCTGTAAATAAGTACAGAGGGAAACAGAGGCACAGAAAGGTGAAATGCTTTGCCCAAAGTCCCACAACAGGTTACTGGCAAAGCCTGAAACATAATCAAAGCCTCCTGACTCTCATCAAGTTCAGAAAGTTTGCTGTGTCAGGTTTCCTCAAACAGCACCGAAATCCAGTAGCTCACTTGCAGAATAAAAAAGCAGGTTAATGCACACATGAAGTTTATTAGAATCAGACTCTTACACAATAATGTCCTCAAGTCAAACCAGATTTTTTTTTCCCAGTATTACACTATGGAAATGTGTATTACAATGATTTTAAAATGTGGCTACTGATATTAACATCAGATTTAAGTAAATGCAGCTAAAGATAATAATAATAATCTAATTGATCAGTTTAGAAAGCTGTATCTACCCTCAAAATATTTGTATTTACAAGCAAAATTAACAAACAGATTTAGTCTCACTATCTGAACAGTAAAGTGCCGTTTACATTTAACTAAAATATAGATCCTGAACCTGTGATATTCCAGTTCTTTAAAACTCTGACTGACTCGTTATGGACATGCAGAAATGAGTATAAGTAATGGAAACTGAAGAAGAAACTATCAGCTATTTTCACTTTTCAACCCTGTCCCATCTCCAGCAAACAAGATTTTTTTCTCTTTCCTTCATTCATTCCACAACTTTCTTTCTCTCTGTGCATATATATAAGAATATATATGTGTGCATGTATCTATGTATATATTCAAGATATTTAATGCAATTTTTTTCTGCCCATTGCACAGTGGTTCTTCTTACTTACTCCACCAGCCAAAAAGGCAGGCGCACAGTTAATGCCAAACTTGCTCCAGACCATGCAAGAGAAAGTGCCAAAGCATATATAAGAATGGCCTCCTCAAACAATACTAATAGCTCTTTTTCATGCTCACTCTTTATTGGCCTCGACAGACAGCAAGAGCCAGACACGCTTCTATTCTTAGGTTCCCAGAATTTATAACATGCTGCATCTGCCACGTATCTGTTGGATTACATGGCTACTGCTATTCAATTATCCATTTTTATTTTTATTTTTAGTACAAGGACCATTGTTGTAGTATCTTGTTGGACAGCTTGTTCTTAAAAGACAAAGCCCACAACAATCACAAAACTTATAATCAGATGAGACAGTGTTCTGACTTAAATCCTCTCTCAGAAAAAAAACACACGCCCGCAGTTGATCCTACTACTAAAAAATAATTAAATATTATATATAATACTGCATCCCACCACTGAGTAAGGAATGACTGATTGTTTAACTAATGCCTTATAAATTATTTATTCAAAAAGCCTGTTTTAACCAGGGTTCTTAACTAATACTGACCACCAGGTTCTGTTTTCATTTACACCACAATTGGTACGTAAACAAAGGCAGCAGGGGCCCTTGCAGAGATTTTCTGCTCAACTCCCCCTTCAAATCCAAGTGGTACACTGCATTAAAAACTCTCTCTGCATAATACATCTCTGGCATGCTCTTTTTCATCATTTTTCAGTTAGCATTGCATGCTCCATTTTTAGTTTCTTAACACAATTCCAAGAGAGTCATTCAAAAGAAAACATTAACATGTTCCCAGTTCAGTATTCTGCTTTACCTCTTGCAGTGATCAGTTTAAATGGACAAAAGCTAACAGCCAATTTATTTTTTTTCTCCCTTCTATTTCTTTTTCCTCATAAAATTCCTCTTTATGCAATAGGAAAGTTAATTGCTAAACTTTGTTACAGAACCCTTTGTTCTTGCTGAAGTCACTTTGCTTGTCTCTCCTACTGTAAGGACACCAAATCCTAAAAGCTGGCAAGAATGCATATGTTTATTTCACCATTGCTCCGCAATTACTGAATGCCACTTAATTATAGCAACAGATGCTCGAGTGTAGGAACCAGAAAAATCAAACGCCTCATTTCCAGGTTATTTTTTTCCATTGCTTCTGCCAACAGCAGATGTGTGAGCCCCTTGTGCTCTGGCGTAAATACTTATCAAATCCTAACAGGTCACCTATGTCACAAACAACATTTCAGATGCAACTGTTTCACCTGATAATAGGCTCTGAAAATAAAACTGTGAGCTGTAAATACAATGTATTCGGAATGAAATGCCATAATGTGAAATTGCTTTTTCTCCAGCTACAACAGAAGTCCTTGACAGTTTTTGGCAGTGATAAATCACCCTCCCATTAATTGTCTCCTCTCTCATTGTGAGGTGAGCTGCTAAAAGGGGCAGTCAACAAAAATGACTTAAAGGACAAATTTTGGCAAAAAGACAATGAAGAAATCTGTCATTGCTAAGCCTCCAGTAAACTGTCATGAA
The DNA here is from genome assembly GCA_009867235.2 of Psittacus erithacus. Classification (NCBI taxonomy): domain Eukaryota; kingdom Metazoa; phylum Chordata; class Aves; order Psittaciformes; family Psittacidae; genus Psittacus; species Psittacus erithacus. The sequence goes on along the minus strand of WYDI02009032.1, from coordinate 49,751 downwards.
ACAATCAAAATATATGTAGCTGAAGTGTTTATGTCTTTGTTAGAAAGGTTAGAAGATGATAAGTTTATAGTTAAAACAAGAAGCTCAGAGGAACCGAAGTTGCAGGCCCCCGAACACCATTTCTCCCTATGTTCTTTAAACTCGTGGGCAAATCCTATCAGGGCTTCAGTTAACACAGTATTTGCTGGTCTTGCCACACTTATTTCATGACTATTCTGCCCTCCTCGCCCCTAACAACAGAAAGTCCCTGTGAAGCCATGGTGCTGGCTGCAATAACTCTTGCACCCAGTTTGAAGATCCTTCCTTTTCAGTGATTTAAGCTAGCGAAGACACTTGGCACCTCACAGAAGGCAACCCTTCCTTCTAACCCCTCCACTTCCGGGTGTTAATCAGAGTAAGGCCCTCTCACCAAGTGGTTTCTATACACAGAGAAGCAGACTTTTTTCCTGTAGCACAGGCACCATTACCAGTGCTCAAGGTGTGTGAAACATCTGCTGCCTTCTTCTCAGAAATGACAATTGCCACCACTCACTTCACCTCGTCTGGCCCGCTCTGCAAATAACTCTACCCCACTGCAACTTTTCTGCAGACTGAACAAACCAGAACCTCTCACCTCAGGATTTTGCTCTGCAGGAGAAAAGAGTCCAAAATTTGATGGCAGATGGTATGTTTTACACCAAAGGTTATCTATGTGTAGGAGGGGCAGGACCATGTGCAAGGGATGCTTGTCAGATGCACGCCTACAGAAAGGGTAATGTTTCTCCCTTTAGAAATAACATGGTGCTGTCATTTTATATTTTTTTAGTTATTTATTTCATTTGTTGAGGCTGGGAACTAGAAGTAATTTGAGAGTTTTAAAAAAATAAAAGAATTCTGTTCACCTGTCAGCAGATGTTCAGAGATTTATCATTAGCAAGGTTAGAAAATGATTTGTTACTAACATGTCCGTCAAGGGCAACGTCTGGAGTTTGGTTTTATATTTATGTTTGTAAGAAAATTACAATATAACTATAAATGACTTGCATCAGTTACTGAAACTAGACTGGACAGGACACTAGAAAATACATGTTGGGAACATTTCCTGCACCCGCAAGGAGATGAACTAGGTGACCTAGCATGTCTTTTCCACCACAGACTTCTACCATTTTCTGTATTAAGCAAGGATGATTGATACCAAATATCTCTTTATGGTACTACCCCTCTTCACTTTGCTGGGTATCTGTATGCTTTCTAGGGGAGCTGACATCTTAGGAGAATGGCTATAGTGAAGTACTAAAGGGGATTCTTCATCCCAGTGGCTGAGAACTGAGGAAGGTCACACAATGGCTTGTGTAACCATAGCAGCTTTGTTGTCATGGCATGAGAATCCTTTGTCAGTTCTTCTGCTTTTACAAAGGAGCAGTCATCTAACATTGTGAGGCGTCTAATGTAAAGCCTGCTTTTTTGACATGGTTATCACTAGCTATTTTCTGTCCAGACATTTACACAGACCTTGTGTTACCCATGATTTATCCACAATCCATGTTCCTCAATTGTGCTTAAGCATGGTTATAGTTGTAGTAAATCATATGTTGAAACACATAACTAAAAGGAACTGTATAGTTATTACTATCACTGTAACTCCATTGAGCACCAACATCACCAACAAGTTTCTATCAGCCTGATCCTGAAGTACTAATACAGGTATTTCCCCTCTCCCCTCCCTCTTCCATCTCGAACACTATTTGGTCTCTGTGGTCTGAGAATTATATCCAGCTCAAATTAAAAAACAAAACCAAAAACCAACAAAACAAACAAACAAAAACATCAAGCATCAGTATTTGCTTGGGAAGAATACACTGGATTTTGCCAGGGAATTGAACAGCTTGTCTTTCAAACTGAGAAAACATTGTAACAGAATCTACATGAACATTATACTATAAACTATGAAAAATCCAGAAACAGGTGGAAGGCATTTCAGGAAACAAGGACTGTCTTCTGAAAGAAAATATAGACTAATTGGGAGAAAAGGAAGAAATTTCAGAAATTCCTAGGTACGCTTTAATCACGTGTGACTTAAATTTTGATAAATGTACTCTGTGTACATAAAACATCTCCTGAATGACAGAAAAGCAGAAGAAATAAAGTGACTGAAGTTTTTTTTTTCTTCTTTCTTTTTTTTTGGTGATGAGCCAGTTTGAGAGCTTACTGTGAGCATATGGAGATAGCATATTTGCAAGTCCATCTCTGGAGGATTGCAAAAGGCCCTTAGCTTGTGAAAAACAGCAATGTTATTTTTTTTAACGTTCCCTATATTTAGAGATTAAATCGCTCACTGCACAAACCCATTTGGAACAGGCGAGAAGGTGAAAAGGATAATCAGTACAGTCACTGGTCCGTGTTTCCTAAACGCTTTTGAAAACATTACTGTGCGCAGGCATAAAATTAGCGGCAGGACCTTAAAAAGGCTGGCATTTAGCATGACTTTTTGGAAAGTGACACCCTCATTTTTTTCTTGTAGGATATCATTAAATTTCAATCGCCCTATGGCAGTGCCTTTCCATTAATAACCAATTCACTGTGTCACTTTGGCTCTCCTTTGAAATAATGAGCCTTTGCTTCGCTTTAATAAATTTAAACATATTCTCAAGGCCAGGGAAGATAGGAAACCGCAGATGGGCTGAGAAAAACACGATTCATAAATCCTTAACTGCCTGAGATCGTTGAGAGCAAAACAAAGTAACACTCGTAAAATATTAAACAATCCCAGCTGTATGAGTGAAGCTTCATTAACAAAAATGGACTATTTACTGCCTTCAACAGAGCCTGTGGGTGGAAAGATTCAGAGAAATCTTCTTTAGAAAAACACTGTCATCCTCATTTTGATTCTTTAACCAACTGATACCATAGTAGATAGTTATTTTACATGGCCATATGCAGAAACATTTTAGCAGAAAATTAATGATACTCTGATTACATTACATACCACAAATCATGCTTCATCATATAAGCAGGAGTGAAAGAAAAAACAGAAATTTAACAGATATTTTATCTTCAAAGAATTTGCATGCCAATTGAAGTTAAACATGACAAATTTTATTTAAATCGTAAGGGATTTCTCTAGCATTGTAAAGTAAACATAGCAATATGAATAATGGCAGAGAAATCAAGGGATGCCACTGCTTCTGCTAGGAAGGCTTGGCAATTTATTCCACTATGTTATACTTTTTCTTGCTTTAACCTTTATTAACATGCAGCTAATTTTGTTTATACACATAGTTGGTACGCAAAGGACCAAATCCTTTTTTTCGGTCTTTCATGTTTACTACTTATTTAAATTCCACTTGAGTTCTGCTCAGGTAAGGAAGGCAGGCTCTGACACAGACTTTGGTTTCAATCATGCAAAGCTCAACCCTCAGATTCGTGAAGCTGATTTTGTGCTGCCCAATTAACATACACAAATTCCCACCGAATTAACTGAAGTACTTGTGAAGACAGCTCTTGCCTCACAGATCTGCCTCCAATTCCACCAGCTTTTTGCTCTAACTCTGTGTAGGTCCTGCTGCTTCCCCTTCCTCACCAGTTCTGAGGCACAAGCTAAAACTTCCATGTGTCCCCCCTTGGGAACTGGAGTCCATAATATTCCCAAATCACTTTTCAAGGTTTTTTTGAGGCTTAAAGTGAAACTAATAAGGTTTACTTAGTAATACAAATTTAAAAGATCAGGAAAACAGCTATAAGGGTAGCACAGAATCTTAAAAGTGTCTACAGCAAGAATAACCTTTTGTGGCATCATGGAGGCTTTTTTAAGCCAATAATTGCATACAAGTTTAAAGAATAGAGATCAGTGTCAGTTTACTAAATGCTAAGAACCTGGAAGCTCTATCTCTAAGGACAAGCTGGCAATTGAGTGGACAGAATGTCAATACTTCTAAACATTTCAAGGGTAAAAATATTGCTTTTTACAATCCATGTCATATTTAATGCAAGAAAAGAATCTGGTTTTTTTCTTTTGCTGGCTGTCAGGGTTTTTTTCCTTTTATCCCAGGGAAGGGCATAATTACGATTATTTAGCACAAATACAAGGTATATTTTTTTCCCTAAGGAACAATAGTTTCAGCCTAAATATGAACATCATATTTTTCCATATTTTAGTTAATAAATAAAAACTAAACCAAACAACATTTGCTTTATTTATTTCAACATATTTCTCCTGTGTCTAAGAACCATTATGTACATGTGAAAAACTTAAAATCCTTTCTTAACACTCAAGGGGGCATTTTGACCCCTGCTGAGGCATTTGTGTTTCCGGTTCGAAATGCTAAGAATGCACTTAGTCCTCCCTTCAGTGGAAACCCTGAAAACCACCCAGGAGTTATCACCTTATAATCATTACAGCAGTCATTTCTGTGCTTAGTAGACCTTCACTGTAGCTGATTTGTATAATCAGGGTTAATCTATTCTGATTGCAAACATCTATATCGTAAAGTTCAAATGAATTCACATTGATGCTCACTTAGCTTAGGATGCCTCCAACACTTACACAGAGACATGCTTCAGGATTTTTGTTTGGTTTTGGGGGTGATTTGTTCCAGCATAAGAAAAGCTGCTGTACTCTTCCTCCCTGTGAGTTTTCGGAGAACTTACTTGTTCTATCAGCTTTGAGAAGGAAGGGGGTACAAAAAGCATGGTAAAGCACTGAAACACTAGAAGCTGTGGTAAGCCAGTAGCTTTAATACTGAAGTTAGCTGTCTGCATGAAAGTAGCAATTAGGCTTTTGACAACAGCAACCTTAGACAAACTCAGAAAGCAAAACTACATTTGCTTCAAAGGTTTTAAGCACGGGTAGAAGAAGGACTATAGGTGATGTGTTCCTTAACCCAGCAGAGAAGGCAGTCATTCTTTTCTCTGCACTAGTTTTCAGCTTCTGCTTTCAGAAAAGAAAAAAACCAAAGCAACCCCAAAACTTGTATCTAATCCTATTAGAACAGTAAGGAATACAGTAAGACCCTCAAATTTCACAGTCACTTAAAAATTAAGGAGTAAATGTAAGCCAATCAGGAAATCATTTTTCTTTTAATTAATAAAGAAGATGAAAGTTTCCCTTTATGCATATATGAAAAAAATAAAATTTATGAACATATCTTCTATAATGCCCCATTCCCTTTGCTGTTTCCCTTTGCTGTTATTGTTGAATTACGACAGATTGGATGCTTCCCAATTTACAGTCTTTCAAACTAATATACAGAATGGCAGTGAATGCTTCCAGAGGTTTTTCCTATCAATGTGCTAGTCATGCAGGTGCCTTCTCCCAGAGGGCAGTCTGGTCTCTGCCCTATCTCTGTAAGACTTCCCTGTCAAGAGGATCTACCAGCATAAGTTACTGTGGTATTTGTGATGTAGATGCCTGTGGTGTACTCATTACTGAACTGAGCTTACTAACTTAATTTCTCAAAATAACTAAAGGATATTGACTTTTGGCCACTATCAGTTTGCAGTAGGTTTGAACTGGCCACCTAGAAGCAGAAAAAAAAAAAAAAAAAGAAAGAAAAGGAAATAATAATAAAAAAAATAAAGTACTCTATGCTCCATTTACCAGTGTTTTGAACCATTCAGTCACATGGATTTTGATGTTTTGAGAGGGCGGAAAGAATGCAGATTGGCATGAGAATACCACATTAATTCAGCAGTTAAATGATTCTTTGAGAAGATTCACTGACAGAAAAAAAGCATAGCTGTCTTTCTAAGTCCTCATCGTCTTTGGGCCTATACACATTTTCTGTGAAAAGCTGATTCTTTTCCTCCCCCCCCCCGCCCTTTTTCTTTCTTGTTTTTTTCTTTTTTTTTTCAAATAGCCTTTTATCATCTAACATGTGAAACAATTGTAATGTGAGGCATGTGAGCAGAGAGCCTTTGCCACTGGGCCCTCATAAATCTTGCCAGTTCCCAGTGAACAACACCAAATATTTGTAGCTGAGGAACATTTGGTCTGGCTTAAATTAACATATCTCAGCAGTCAGAAGTCATTAAGCTTTGCCAGTGATTTGAAACCATTTTTCCATTTCAAAAGCGACACTGGCTGTTACTTATTTTTCGGGATGAAGAAGGTGGTAAGGAACAAAAGCAATGAAATGAAAATGAGAGATACTAATGAAAAAAAAAATGATAAAAGGGCTTTGAAACTGCCTTTGGTATATTTGTTATTAAGACTCTTTTTAAATAGCAGAGTACTTATGTATAAGATCAAATAATAATTCAAGATGATACACATTAATTTCAGTGGCAAATTACGTGATTTAAAGGCTGTGAAAATGTATACTTATTTTCTTCCTTAATCCCTTGTGAATTTAGGCACTATCAATTTTAAAAGCTGATGAAAGCTTTAAATGAAAAATAATAATCCAACCTTTTTCAATTAAAGGCAACAAGTAGATTAAGTACTGGAGGAAAGAAATGTGCTGCTGTGCTTTGCAAAGTTCGCATCTGATATAGGTTTGTTCAGATGCTATGGGCCTACTAGAAAAACACCTCAAATCCAAAACACCACAGTGCAAATTCAACAATCAGGAAAAAAAAACCCCAAACAAACCAAAAAACCAGAACAAAACAAACCCCAACCACCCAAAAAAACCACAAACAAAAACAAAAAACCCAGTTGGTTTTAATGCAGGTAGAATGTGAGCTCAGATTTTCCAAACCTGTCACTTCTGTATTATTTATATGCTCATTCTGTGAATAAATCATCATCCAAAAATCCACAAGAGCCACCCAGTGCCTAAGCTGTCCAAAAAAAGCCTCACTTCTTTACATTTGCAGCTGTGCTCACTGGTCCACAATTATGCTTACTGGTCCACAGATTTTAACTCTGTCAGAAATCTATGTCAAATATGTTTCATTGCAAACTCAGAAATGTGTTTGCCACTTTATGAAAAGACAAATATTCCAAGAGATGTTGATAAACTGTATATACTGGTTGCAATGCAGTTATGATTTTTTAATTATATGTGAATAGCTAAACTGAATGCACTTACTCAAATTAATTTCCAGCTTCCAACTAATTTTTGTTGATGAAGTTTTAATAACCTTGGAATTTTTGGATCTATACTACTTTGACAAGATACAGACACTTACAAGCATTGAAGTTTACAAAGCACCATGAAAGACAACCCTTCCATGTTGAGATCTGTCTGAGACTTCCAAACTTCTAGTCTCTTCAAGTCTCTACAGCTTTAGTAAAATCAGTTCTGTGTAAAAAACACTCTATTAACCAGATTTAAAAGAAAAATTGAGTTCTAAAAAGGAAACATTTACTGCTAACTAGGGTATGAAAAGGTTGCTAGGATAGCTACTTAGTCAATTCATTTTTTACGTGTCCTTTTTGTTCAGGGGATTTTAGTTAAAAAAAAAAAAATAAAGTCTTCTATAAAAGCTTTCAAGAATATAAATGGCCTGCATTATCAGTGCTACTTAAAATTAATTATATGATTCTTATCCTTAACCAGAGAGCAAACCATAGCATATGGACCTCAAAACATAGTACAGGAGCAGAATGTGACTATAAAAACATCAGAGTAAATATTCCTTCTGTTCTCAGAAAAATGGATTTGGTTTTCTTTTCCCATAAGAACACAAGAAAATGAAACAAGCATCTCAATTATTCACTGCCTCACTTCAGGTCATATTACAGTTGAAGAATAGCAGAGGAAAACCTTTATCGTGTTTTCTTTCAATAACTACCAATAACATGTCCTTACCAATTTACAGAATCACAAGATGGTTGAGGTTGGAAGGTATCACTGGAAAACATCTAGTTCAGCCACAACTCAAGACTGTGTCCGGTTGGGTTTTGAATAGGTCCACAGAGACTCCCCTACCTGTCTTCAGCAACCTCACAGTTAAAAAGTTTTCCTATGTTTAAATGGAATTTCCTGTACTTTAAGTTCATTTCCCTCCCTTTTCCTCTGTCCTTTCACTATTCTGTTTCACTAGCCATTCCTCCATTCTCTATCTTTGGTCTGATACATTTGAGCATAAACCACATCACACAGCACCAAAGAAACAGAACAGCTCTGTGAAGTTCCCTCACATTATACAAGGGTACCCTAGCAAAGGTTGGGTTTTTTGTGGTCACAAGACATTTACAAAACCTACATACTAATCTCATGGGGAAAACCAAGAGGGACAATCCTTTAAAACTTTCAAGATCAGATTTGAAGGCATAGAGAAGCTTGTGGAAGTGCACTTCCTGCTCCATCCACTTTCTGTGACTGAATTAAACTGAAATCATAGAATAGTTAGGGTTGGAAAGGACCTTATGATCATCTAGATCCAAACCACCGGCCATGGGCAGGGATATTTCACACTAAACCATGTTGCCCAAGACTCCATCCAACCTGATCTTGAAAAAGGCCAGGGATGGAGCATTCAAAACTTCCTTGGGCAACCTCACCACCCTCACAGTAAAGAATTTCTTCCTTATATCCAACCTAAACTTCCCCTGTTTAAGTTTTAACCTGTTACCCTTTGTCCTATCACTACATTCCCTGATGAAGAGCCCCCTCCAGCATCCCTGTAGGCTCCCTTCGGATACTAGAAGGCTGCCATGAGGTCTCCACGCAGCCTTCTCTTCTCCAGGCTGAAAAGCCCAAACTTTCTCAGCCTGTCTTTTTATGGGAGGTGCTCCAGTCCCCTGATCATCCTTGTGGCCCTTTGGACATGCTCCAACAGCTCCATGTCCTCTTTATGTTGAAATAGATGCTACAGTCTGATCTTGGAGAGTGTGAATAAGCAATGTATCACACACACACATCAAGGTAAAGAGGAGAATGTAAAACTAAAACTCTGAGTTGAGAACAGTATGATGGATGCACACAGCAGGTCTAGAAATCAACTAATTGCATGCACACTTTGACAAAAATATGGCTGCTTTCCCAAATCTGTTCTTCCAAGATCTCCAAACCTGTCATCATGACTGGTGAAGCAGAGCTGCTATGTGGAAGGAACCAACAGGTGCTGAGGGTCTTCTAAATTTAATTCCAGTTCTCAATACCTGTTTACTTCATAAACCTTTTCCTTTTATTTCTTCCTCTCTAGCAGAATAAACAGGAAGGAATTAGGTAGAAATTAGAGGAAAAACAGGGCTACTTTGGCTTTCTGTTCTTCTGCACCAAGGAAACTGCAAAATCAGCAAGAACAGAATTCATCCCACTATTCAACAGAGAATTTTTCTCCAGCAACATAGCCTACCATCTGGTTTACATGTAGGCGACAAACTAGCTGTAGTAGTCAGGGTTTGTCCTGCAAAGTGCTCTTTGTTTTTTTCTATCCCATGTCATATGGCGAGGTCAGGCTCTCAGGATGTTCACTTACCTTTCATAGTTTACTGAGCAGCAATATTCTGGATGCTGTATTTCATATGAAACACAGACAAGTTTGAGACTATGCATATTGTATGACTGCATCTGGGTTATTTAATTACATTTCCCAAACTCCAAACATGTCTAAACTGTTGTATTAGTGTACAACATAGATCCTCATTCAGCAAGATTTAGACATATTTTATTTCTGGAGCTCAAATAAATACCAAGCACAGAAGATAATCCTTGAGCCCTGTAGCTACAAAAAAAGTATTTCATGTGATTTATTATTGCATAGGAATATACGTAATGATGAAAATAAGCTGAGAAGTAGAGGATATGACTTTTTTTATCCCTTTGGAGACATCATGGCTATAACTTATGGAAAACCAGTCTAGAGTGAATTGTGTGACTCTGTTATCAGCTGTGGGGTAAATAAAGTAATACTCTATTTAATAGACCTGAAAACAGCCATTTAATTTACATCATGAGATAAATGTTACTTCTTTTAAAGTGAGCTCACCAAAGGTGATATCAGGATAAGGTAATAACTGAAATGATCCAAGTTTGAAAGACTGTATAAGAAAATTATAGTTCTCATTTTAGATTTGATGTTCTGTGGAGGGATTTTAGCTTTGTTTTCAGGGAATTAAACAATATTGATGTTTTGTTTGTTTGGTTGGTTTGTTGGTTATTTTTTCATTCTCTCTCCCAGAAAGAAAAAGAAAAGTGATAGAGAAACTGAGTAATAGTAATGGTTAAGTTCAGGCCTCATGAAATTGGTGCTATCTAAACAATAGATGAGATTACCAACTGAACTTTAACTTTTACAGTATCTTTGGAATTACACCATTTTAGGCAGATGTTCATGGGCACAGATAATGCTTACAGAGTTCAGACTTTTAAAATGCACTAAAATGCATGTTCAATGCTTTAATTTCTTTTTGAATTGAGTAGTAACTCAATTCAAGTAAAGATTACAATTTAAAAATTCCCCATGAAGTACATGAGTAAACTTAACCCACTTAAACAGTCCCCTTCATTTTCTTCGATGTCAGCTGTTTATAACAGCTACTCTGTCACTCAATTTTATGTCAACAGGAAATGAGTTAGACAATCTTTAATAAACACATAAAGAACAGCACTGAGGATAGTTGTTTAATTATGAAAAGCAACTCACTGAAGCATAAAAACAAAACGCGGAAACTTTGTTTTGGGCAAATGGCTTTCAGCTCTGGTATGAATACATCCATTTTCCTCTTTCCTGGCAATATAGTAGCTAACAATACTTTTCTAACTGCCATTTAACTTCTGTGGCCATTATTGTATTCGTGGAGCCATACTTGTATTATTAAATGAGTTGAGTATTAACAGTAATCAAGGTTTCATTTTGCTGTGCTAAGAAGGGAGTACAGATTTAGAGAAAAAATTTAAGTGAAGAGAAAACCATCCACAAAATTATTTTCATTTGTGTTGGCTTCAACTGCAGGTGATATTACAGAATCTATCTGATGCATAGGATATAATATACTTGCTCTTCTATGAAACACTGCAGAGAACATAAAAATGCATAATGGAAGGAGAATCAATTAAATAAACCGCCAATTCTTTCCTGAAATTTTGTTTTTATAATTCTTTCAGAAAGAAATTGCTGGGATTAAATCTAGGTCTACTTGTTCTATAGTTCCACTAAAAAGTCACTGTCCTACCTTCCTAACAATTTTACTACAGTGACTGCATTTCTTTCAAAAGTATGAGCTATAAATAAAATGAAAAAAAAAAAAAATCCAACTCAAACCCCAAATCAGGACAACTAAGAATCTGTTGATACGTTAAGCAAAAAATAATTACAGAAAGGGTTCCTAAAATAATTCTTCGTGACCAGATTTTTCCCTCAGACAGACTAGCAAGGTCTTTCTTTTAACTATTCCTTCACTGTTCCTGACTAAGATGATATCAAAATATTTTTTATTTTTTTTTTTTTTTTACTATTCACTCTTTTTAGTACTAAGAAAAAATGTTGGTATAGGTTTCTTTTAGGGGAAAATAGGAGTATTATTTTAATATATTGGATAAGCCATATATGGAAAGACAGTAGACAAAACTCTTCTGTTGCACATTTTCTACAACAGAAGTCTGTATTAAAATGGTTAACATACCTTTTTCCCCTCCATTCTTTTCAGAAGACCTCTAATTTAGATATGGAAATTTTTCAAACTTAAATCAACAGCAGAAAAACTTGACTGAGTCCGTATTAAACTGCACTCAATGTTAGGTCAGGTAGTCCACACGTCTCATATTTCTAATTAAAATTTTATGCAGGACTTAAAAATACTGTAATATAATATTAACAGTTAATTTAATAATTAAAATCTTGTATTTTTTCACAGTGACTTCATGGCTGGTGTTTACCTGATTTCTGTATACTGCAAGTGAAAAATCTGTATAGGGTATTTTTTATTAATATATATTTTAATGGGCCCACACACATACAAACACACTCTTACACACACATACACACAAAAAGGTTGGCCAGGAAATTAGACATCTTATCAGTGAGCTTGCTAAATAAGGACCAATAACCTAGGTCTGCAGTACTCTGTGTGATAACTGCTTTTACAAAATGAAATTTTGACTTTTTCACAGCTTAGCTACAAGTAGACACTATCAGTAAAACTGCATTTCTGTGCAATATGATGGGAAGCAAAAGATTTCGACATCTGACAGGAGAAAATGAACAACTGATCAACAATCTTTGAAATGTTCTCTCACTGCAAGGCATGCTTTTGATGATGATTTACATTTTTATTATTGTTGACTTTCAGGATGGGGCTGATGGTTGGCTAAACATACAATAACTGAAAGAAGAACTACATAAAGTGCAAACCAAATCAAAAGAAAAATATGACTGGCATCATTTCCTTTAAAAGCTTTTGTTCATGTTTCTCCTTCATTTAAGTATGCAGTAAATGTAATCAGAATTCAGTTTATTGGGAAAAATGAAAGAAAAAAAATTGTCATTGTAACTTTCTGATTTTTCCAACATGGCAAATATTCCAATGCTGCTTCTACTTTTTTCCTCCCACTCAAAACAAGAATTAAGTTCTAATTCTTAGTCTAAAGCACAATGAGTGCACTAGTACTAACATTCAATGCTCCTGCAGAGTCTTTTGTCAGCATCTGATGTTATATACTAATCTGGGATTGTAGCTGTGGAGAAAACTAGCATGCAGTTTATGAAAGATAATCATACTGAAATGACAATGAATTAAAAAACCAGTTTTTGAAAAAGTGTGCTACTTTCTTGACAGTGAACTTATAAAAACAATCTTGGTTCTTCACTGAAGGGTAATGCAAGAAACGGAGACAAAAGCTTGTTAATTCAGTTAATGTGTTCAGCTGAATAAATAAATTGGAGGAAACAAAAGCATAAGCAATGGTTTCTTTTGGTTTTGTTGTTTTTAAGACAGCTTTTGAAAGGTTTGGGTTTTTTGAGGGCAGTTTTTTATTTAAACAATTAAGATAGTTATTTTTAAAGCAGTAACATAACTGAAAAATATACCCTCTTAAAATTGAAAAATAATCAAAACCATTTTAGGTTAAACCAATGTTAATTTGACTAAATCCTCATTCCCTCTGTAAATTCCAATTAAAATTTTACATAATTGTTTCCTACCTGTTACTATTTAGTGCACAAATTAAACTGAAAACTTCATTAGCCACCTAGCTATATTTTTTAAATTGAATCAAGTAAATGAAATAAAATTGATTATAAAAGAACACACCTTCATCTTAGATCTTTAAGACTGTAATTATAAAAATTTAATGTTAAATAATCCAAAACAGAAAAGAGAAAAAAAAAAAAAATCCCACAAAAGGCTGTAGTAGAAATCTGTAACGCTGTACTCACTTTGGAAATGCACAGGCCAAAACCAGAAAGCTCTTTTTTTTCTGTACTTATCTGCAACTAAATGCTGCTCAGCATACCTTTGCTTCTCAGCTATCAATTCTATTCTTAATCATACCTATTTGTAAGGGTTAAATACAGGAGATCAAGTTGTATTTACTTATTTACTGTGTTGCATGATTTTAATCAGTGCTCAGACGCACTCGGCTCCTAGTAGCAAGGACAGTGATACCAGAGTTCATCATGGACACTGTTGGGATGATGGTCTATCATAGGCTTGTACGTAATTGCTATTTGGATTGTTTATGTAGACTCATGGCTGTTGGTAACTAATGCAGAAAGGGGAAAAACTGAGTAACAGTGAAAGTAAAGCCACAGTAATCTCTATTATACAATTATGCCTTACTGTAGATTGTAGTTTTCCAATGGTGTTGAGATGTACAGCTTGTATATGCCAGTGAAAAATATTTATTTTATTTGTATGTCTATTAGATAAAGTAGAACATTATTAATGTTTACAATGAAGTTCAAAACCAATTATGGTTCAAAACTGATACTGACTTTAAGCAAAAGAATTTTCTCCATTCATTGTTTTTGAGTAAACAATATATTACCTTGAGTCTTCCACCTCAAAAGTTGCAATGGTTAAAGTGTAACAGAACAACAAAATATAACAATAACGTAAAAACAGGAAAGGCTTCCTGTGCCATGTATCTGATGAAAGAAACAGAACATAAGTTCAAAACCAATATTTGACTTTTCTGGTTAGAAATAGGAAACCAAGGAACTCAGTTATTCAGTTTCTGTACAAATTTCCCTTTACATTTCATACCCCCACCCCTCACCATGGTGGGGTGGGGGTGGGCCTAGTGGCATCTGAAACTGAAATCCTATCTGACTGACATTTTGCACAAATGCATCAAGGACAACCTGGGCATGATGACAGGCTAAGGCCTCCCCAAAGATAAAGTGTAAAAACAAAAATTCCAGTTAGCATAACTTTGCGTAGCCAAGCTATTGACTGGCTGCAGCAACTGTCTTCTAATGGAAAATAAGCAGTACAAGAGAGTATCTGTAGCGCTAACATAAAAGTTTAATGAGGTAGGATTCTCTTCAGGTGAAATGAATAGACAAACCCCAACCATTTTGCAAGAAATCCACTTAAAGTCTGGGATGAAGTATAATGGTATGTGGTTAGAAAACTTCAGTTTGAAAGAAATCCCAGTACCTGAAATGGTAACTTATATAAAGAAAAGGAGTCTGCAGATTTGCAATGTGGGTCTTAAACATTTTCGATATTAAATGAGAAATCCTAACAATGACAGGATCACAGATACAATTTTGCTGTATATAAAATGTTCTGTTAATAAAGTCATGGCCCGAAATCCCTTCCTGAAATAAGTATTATTCCCCTGTGTTTGTATGTTGTAGTGCTAAACAAAAGGGATGCAATTTGATCTCTGACCATGCCATGAAGTAAGATTTTCTTATGTCCACATTATTTAGTGCTAGTACTTTCTAGAGCAGATGTGTTGTGGAAGGAGCTAATCCTAGCCGTCAAATCAGAGCCAGGCTAAAAGCTAACAATTAAGCAGTATGGACAATCAAGGATTCAGTGCTTAAGCTCACTCTCTAGCTCTCTTTTATTTAGCAGAATTTATGGTCTGTTACATTGATGCTTTGCTATGTAACAAAGGAAAAACGTGCCTTGAAAACTCAGCGAAAAAGTCATTGAAGTTGTATTTTTATGAGTTCATACAATAGAAAATAGACATGCTTTCATTGTCCCACAAATCAGACTTCTATGAGCTGAACATATGTAGCTATTTTAACTACAAAAATTGCATGCAGACAGAATCACTTTTCATTAAAAAAAAAAAAAAAAGTCTCTATTTGAGCAGATCTTTGTTGAACAAAGTTTTAAATCCTTTTCTTTCTTCCTAATCACGGATAAAAAAGATGCCAGATGCAGACCCTCATGTAAAGAAAACCAGAAGGCAGACACTCAAGACACAGGCGAGAAAACACTTTTGCATACTCTAAGTTCAGTATTTGAAGAGGGTAGGCTAAACTTACACTGTAGTGCTAAATACTTTCCTGAAAATTCTTTACTTAGAAGAGAGATGTAATAACCAGATTTATAACCTAAGATAAACCTCTTTAAACAAACCTTTGCTATACAGGTTTATTTTTTTAAATTCCGCCATTTGAACAGTATTAAATATTAGCTCTTGATTTAAATCACTGGTTGCAGGAAATTTAGTCTTGTTTGCTGAGAAAAAAAAACAAAACAAAACATAACTACATTAGCCAGCTGAATTTCTAAATTCACACACACATATACATATGTATATAATAGGTCCTTAACCTGACCCAAGATGTGACTGGTTAGATTTTATTCATGCTGACTTTCATAGGTATCTCATATGAAGATGATCAATAATATCACAAGGCATATACAGTAAGCTCCTCCAGTGCATTCAGAACTTTTCTGTGCTCAGAGATGTCTGACACCCATTAATTCTAGCAGTCATTTTCTGAATGTTGAACTGGTTAGAAATACACATGGTGAAAAAAAAAATAAATGCGGGGAAAAAAAATGTCTGATATTATTTGCAAAATGACCCATAAGAAAGTGTTCCTAAAAACCAATGAAACAACCAAACAAAAAAAACAAGTGTTAAAATAGTATAATGTAGCTTTGGAAAAACAGATAGGTGTTTGTCCTAGGTTACCAAGTGCTGAAATGGCCCTATTTTTAGCAATAACTTTAACAATTGTTTAAGGCATTTTAGCTGTAATTGCAGGGCTCCAGTGGTGAGTCTTTTCTCCAGTGTACAACAAATATCTTACACTGCCAATCTCGTTTTGTCTTACTGCCAAGGTCAGGGCCAAGAAACAGGCTGAGTTTTTCCACTTTGTTAATCTTGGGTTTCTGGAGTTTTTTTAGGAAATACAGGAAATTCTATGTGCCTAGTGAAAAGCAAGTCATTTGTATAACAGTGGGCAACAGTATCAAGTGTTCTGCACCTGTTTTACACTCCAGCACTGTAATTTCTGCAAAGTAAACAGTAGATCTCAGGGTCAGATTACAAATTCTAGTAGACTGTTTGCTAGATTGCTGCTTTGTTTAACCTTTACACTTTCATTTAGAAAGGAGAAAGTATCACTGTCACACCAAGAGGGCAGTTAAAGAGTTTTAATTAACTGTGGAGGTAATTAGACCTCCCAGTTTAACAATTATCAGACAATTCTTTTCTCCTCTCAGTCCTTTAAAGTCGCCCAGTTTTTCATGAGGAACAAAATTCAGTTCATAAATACTTTGCAAAAAAAAAGTAAAAGTTGGATAAAAGACTATACAGAAAGAAAAGCTGATTCCCCTGTGAAATCATCTATTTCCTTTTTCTAATTTAATAACAAGTCAAAATCTATCAGGTTCTCATCCACCGTTGCCTGCCAAAGTCCGGTTCTAATTCGATTGCTTCGTTTATTAATCCCCCTCCCTTCAACCTCCTGAGCCTTTGTTCTGTTTGGCCCATATACATGGTACTCACACACATGATAAAGGCGTAAGAAAAAACCTCCCTCTCCTTCCCAATAGTTTGCTGTTGACAACTGTAGTTTAAACAGCGTCTGTCCTTAAAATTATTTGAAATCTCTGATCTATCTCTCTCCCTCCCTGCAGAAGAACTCTCTCCCTCCCTCTCTAGTCATGGGAGACATTGGCCATCAGTTTTGATTCTCAACTTCAGTTTTCAAGATGTAGATGCATCTCAAAACGCAAATAGTAGTGATCTTATCCACAGAGTCAAGGCAGGAATCCACAACATTAACTCTTTGGAGCACAAAACATAATTACAAATGTAGGTATATTAAGTATGTATATGTAGGTCCTTTAAGGCAATAAAATGGAAAGTAATACAGAACTTTGTACAATGGTTCTTTTTAAAGGAAAAAAGAAAAGGGAGAGGGCTTCTTTTGCTTGCATTAATCAATGCAGCTTCGCCTGAGTTCATCGCACAACAGGTGTGGATTCAGGCATATCTCTCATATTATTTTGTTAAAACCTATTTCCCACACACCTGCATTCTGATACACACACCCTTTGCTAAACACAGTGCCTATTATACCGACTGTGCATTTGTATGCATATAGAACTTGTCTTACCCTTAATGCCATCCATGTGAAGCTCCCAAATTTTAAGTAAATTTCTCACCAGTACAGAAGTGGATGGTACAGATGAAGACATGACTCAAACAGGTCACAAAAGCACTGACAGAGAGGTGACAGTTACAGATTGGAGAGTTGAACCTGTCTGTATATATAAAGTGCTTTTCTTTCCCCAATATTTTTTTGTAACATTTAATTATTTCAAAATGTCTTTTGGACACATAAGTAAGAATTTTGAATAATATGAACCCATACTGATTTTACCTCTATTCACTTAGGAAAAAAAGACAATTTAGGTTACTGGTGGCAAGCAAATTATCATGCTTTAAATTTCAATTGGAAGTTGGTAAGATAACCAAAAAAGAACAAAAATTTAAATACAAGCAGGAGGATGCTAGAAAATGTAAAGAGCTGAAAGTGCTGAAATGACATCAGGAGACAGCCAAGAAAAGAACAGCATTTGGCCAGAAGGAATATTTTCTCTTTTGGTTGAATTACTGTGTGAAATAAAAATGAAAACAGAAGATCAACATCCAACATCAGCTCAGGAGTTTGAGGTGCCATCATAAATCTCTTGAGATTTGCTCTCATTATATTAACACCCCCAAAACCATAATATAGTTATAAACCTTGTGAATTCTCAGTCGCTTATCATTTATTCTACATCTAATAAATCCTTGTTTGTAATATGCACCATATAATGGAGTAGTAAATATTTCCAATTAGCTTTAGTGTCACAGTCCTCAAAACCTGATGCATTTATGTTAATATAAAAGCGTACATGGAACATTTTATCATGCATTAGAGATTTTAATCAGGTAATCTGCATGGCATCTGGAAACCTAAGCAGAGGCAAAGTCTGCTATAACAAAGGCACTGTAACAGTTCACCTTCAGTGAAGAACAATAATGCATTATTAAATTCACTTTCCTGCTCAGTGGTTACACTTAGCTGACCACAGCAAATTTGCTCTCTGCCTGGTCTTCACAAGTTGGCAGAAAAATAGATTCTGTCACATTTAACGGGTTCTGAAAATGACAGGATGCCTCTCCTGGTTTAACTATAAACCATAATCTTTCAGAAGTAAATATAATTACAAATGCCTCTTGTCACGTAGTTCTTAGGAAGGGTATTATATGTGGGTTATTAGAGTAGTAGATCTTACTCTGTACTTGAATATCATTAGAAGCCAGAAATGATACTGCACAACAGCAACTTTAAAAAAAGAATCAGATTTCTATTTTTCTTTGAACCTAAATGACAACATAATTCTTAGAAAACAAGGATACAGACACCAAATTTCTTCAGTACGGTCAAACTATTATCACGAGATACTACTCCTTAAACTAACATCAAAGAAAAACCTATGTTCTCTTTTGTCTGAAATACAGTTTTACTCTATGTCTCTTTCTAATTTTCTTTGGTTTACATAGATTTGGCTGAAGGATCTTTTAAGAAAACTGCCTTCAACTCAGGATTTGGTGATGAAGAATTATTGATTAGGAATTTAATTAGCAAAAGTCAGCACAGCTATATACAACAGAACCTGGTTCTCTTTTGTTTCCAAGGACTTCTACCACACTGCAAGCATGGTAAGAATCTGCTTCATATGATGACATTCACTTTCAGGTATAGGTCTTGAACCAACACTGTATACCACTTAAGTCCCAGTGGAGTGCAATTTAGGTTCCAATTAAGATCTGTTAAAGAATTTTAATTAGTTTTGTGTAGGTAACTGCTTTAGCAAGCACAAGTCACAGTTTTTCTCCTGTAAGCCTTTCAATTCACCTAGTTTTCTTACAAATATTTTAGCTCTAACTTGGAAAGTATGTAGATTCATTGAAAAACAAGCTTGGATCTGTTGATGGCTTTTTACCACTTACTTAGGTACAAGAAAAAGGTTTTTTAAGTAAGTGCTCAGAAAGAGTTTGGGTACTACAATGATACCATACCTGAAACTCACATGAAACTTAATATAGTCATTTTCCACCTAAGTGGAATTACCACCTTGTATTAGGTACTAGTCTGTCCATAACACACTTAATTTAGGTCCCTACACAGAAAATTCTGTAAATTGAGAAAGGATCTAATATAGCAGGAAAAGTCTGCAGCTTAAATCCACCCTTTCTGAGAACAGCAGTGCCACACTTTGGACAGGAAAACAACTGGACACTGAATAAATACTTCTGGGAGTTCTGATCACTCTGTAGAAGAGAGGTACTTCTGATCTTCTTTTAAATGATTAAACACATGTCCATAGAATCATAGAATGGCTTGGGTTGGATGGGACCTTTAAAACCTATCTAGTTCAGCCCTTCTGCTGAGGGCAGGGGCAGACTTCACTACACCAGATTGCTTGAAACTCTATAACCTGTCCCTGACCACTTCCAGGAATGGGGCAGCCACAACTTCCCTGCAGAACCTTTTCCAGTATCTCACCATCCTCACAGTAAAGAATTTCTTCCTCATGTCCAATCTAAACTTCTTCCAGCTTAAAACTGTTCTCACTTGTGCTATCAAAACTGCCCTTGGTAAAAAATCTCTGTCTTTTTTCTAAGGCCCTTTAAGTACTGGCCACAGGGAGGTGTCTCTGGAGCCTTCTCTTCTCCTGGTTGAACAACCCAAACTCTCTCAACCTTTCTGCGTAGGAAAGGTATTTCATCCCTCGGATCATTTTTGTGGCCCTCCTCTGGAAACACTCCAAAAGGTCCACATGCTGAGGACCCCAGAGATAAATACAGTACCCCAGGTGGGGTTTCACCAGAGCAGAGTAGAGGGGAAGATCCCTTGACCTGCTGGCCACACTTCTGTTTTTTGTCAGAGGTGGACAGTGGTGGTGATGATGAAATTTTCCAGTTATCTATAAAACAACTTCACGATGTAGGTTAAACCTGGATTTAAACTGTTGTTAAACTTGTTTCCCTAATTAGTTCCTCTGGCAAGAGCAAAGCAATGTATGAATGAACATTACTCTACTGTTTGCTTACCTGGGCACTCTTCAATGCATGTGGAGTCCTAAATTCAACCCACTACTCCTATTGCCTAACCACGACAAAACATTGCAGTACAGTAGGGACCAGACTTCAGTCTTTTTCTTCCAAAAGAACACCCTACCTACCAAGTTTCACTTGCAGCCACACTAATGGTCCCTTTACCCATACACAGCCATACAGAGGGTCAGGGATTAAGGCTATCCATGCTACTTGGTTCTTATACTCAGTTTCTGACTTAACTTCACACTACCCTAACACTCCAAGACAGATGTGCTCAAATGATTGCACAAAGTAATGTGGATATAAACTTGTTCATACCACTCAGATCTTGAGATGAGACAAGCTTCTGTCATCTTCTGTATGGCAGGATACCCACAGAATTTCTTCTATGGGATCCAATGAAAACTGCATTATGTTACATAAACTGGAACCACTTTATGTAACTGGGAGACTGTTATGATTCAGTCAGGTACTCTGTAATGGCATGGTATTGAGTCACCTTTCACTTTTAGGGCATGTAAAATCATAGAATAATAGAATAATTAAGGTTGGAAAGGACCTTAAGATCATCAAGTTCCAACTCCTACTGCCATGGACAGGGGAGCCTCACACCAGACTACATTGCCCAAGGTGCTGTCCAACCTAGCCTTGAACACCGCCAGGGATGGAGCAATCACATTTACCACTGTTTTAGGCAAACTGTTCCAGTGCCTCACCACCCTCACAGTAAAGAACTTCTTCCATATATCTAATCTAAGCTTCTCCTGTTTAAGTTTGAACCTGTTACCCCTTGTCCTATCACTACAGTCCCAATGAAGAGTCCCTCTCCAGCATCCTTGTAGGCCCCCTTCAGATACCAGAAAGCTGCTATGAGGTCTCCACGCAGCCTTCTCTTCTCCAGGCTGAACAGTCCAAACTTTCTCAGCCTGTCTTCATATTGGAGGTGCTCCAGTCCCCTGATCATCCTCGTGGCCCTCCTCTGGACTTGTTCCAGCAGCTCCATGTCCTTCTTACATTGAGGACACTAGAATTGCACACACTGCTCCATGCGGCACCTCACAAGGGCAGAGGGGTAAGATCACCTCCTTTGACCTGCTGGTCATGCTCCTTTTGAGGCAGCCCAGGATACATCTAATTTCTACACTTTTTAGACTCTAAGGAAGGATTTCTAAATTCTTTCATAGATCATTTTACCGATGTAAGTAGTGACCCATTATTTTTTTTCATTGTAAATGCTTGCAGAACTCCTCAAAGGAAAATTCCTAGTAAACAAAGATTTTTCAGAGCAGTAAGATCTGCAAACCTTTCACACTTTCTTGAAATTCCTACCAGTTTGCAAGAGATAACCAAGAAACAGTGCTCGGCAAATATGTTTTATAAAAGGAGAGCAGTATCTGAGACAACTGAAAGGAAAGTGAGGGGTAGCAACTTATTAAACTAACTTAATTGCAGGTGATCATTTGACCATGTCCCAGATTTAATTATATTAACTTTATTATCTGGTTTTGAATTATATTGATCATAGATGGAATATAGTTTCTAACATAAGTGCTGTCTCATCAAACTGTAGTCTCTTCTTGCCTTAAAGAAGTAGTCCCAACTGTCTCGCTTAAATATTGAAATTCCTGAACAATCAAAATAGGGAAATAAGCACCTCTGAAAACCTGCTCAGGGAAAGCCAGTTTGCCTCGTTTAGGCACCTTCCTTTCTCAATTGCATGTACAGGCTCCCAAGTGCTCCCAAAGGACAGACCATCTGCCTAAGTGAGGAGTTTGTCTCTCATTTGCTTTCCATGTATGGGAAATCAGTCATAAACATTGGGCA
>WYDI02009032.1:7522-22522 GCA_009867235.2 Psittacus erithacus | reverse complement strand
TCAGCAAATTTGCTGATGACACCAAGCTGTGTGGTTCGGTTGATACACCAGAGGGCAGGGATGCCATCCAGATGGAACTTGACAGGCTTGACAGGTGGGCTGATGCCAACCCCATGAAGTTCAACAGTGTGAAAGACAAGGTCTTACACCTGAGTCAAGGCAATGCAAGGCATAGCTACAGGTCAGGCAGAGAAGAGGTTCAGAGCAGCCCTGTGGAGAAGGACTGGGGGATGTTGGTCGACAAGAAACTCAACATGAGCTGGCTTCAGTGTGTGCTCGCAGCCCAGAAAGCCAACTGTATGCATCAAAAGGAGTGTGACCAGCAGGTCGAAGGAGGTGAGCCTCCCCCTTTGCTCCTATGAGACCTCACTTGGAGTGCTGTGTGCAGTTCTGGTGTCCTCAACATAAGAAGGACATGGAGCTGCTGGAACAAGTCCAGAGGAGGGCCACAAGGATGATCAGGGGACTGGAGCACCTCCCATACGAAGACAGGCTGAGACAGTTTGGACTGTTCAGCCTGGAGAAGAGAAGGCTGCGTGGAGACCTCATAGCAGCTTTCTGGTATCGGAAGGGGGCCTATAAGGATGCTGGGAAGGGACTGTTCGTTAGTGGCTGTAGTGACAGGACAAGGGGTAATGGGTTCAAACTTAAACAGGGGAAGTGTAGATTGGATATAAGGAAGAAGTTCTTTACTGTAAGGGTGGTGAGGCACTGGAATGGGTTGCCCAGGGAAGTTGTGAATGCTCCATCCCTGGTGGTGTTCAAGGCCAGGCTGGACAGAGCCTTGGGTGGCATGGTTTAGTATGAGGTGTCCTTTCCCATAGCAGGGGGTTGGAACTTGATGATCTTAAGGTCCTTTCCAACCCTAACTATTCTATGATTCTATGACTCTTCATTAGGGAATGTAGTGAGAGGACAAGGGGGAATGGGTTTAAACTTAAACAAGGGAAGTTCAGGTTGGATATTAGAAAGAAGTTCTTTACTGTGAGAGGGGTAAGGCACTGGAACAAGTTGCCCAGGGAAGCTGTGAATGCTCCATCCCTAGTAGTGGTCAGTGCTAGGCTGGACAGAGCCTTGGGTGACACGGTTTAGTGTGAGGTGTCCCTGCGGATGGCACGGGGGTTGGAACCTTAAGGATCTTAAGATCCTTTCCAACCCTAACTATTCTATGATTCTATGATTCTATAAAGACTGTTCTAAGGTCTATTACATGAAGGGCACATAATGACCACTCAAAAGACAAACACAAAAAAAATGAATCAAAAGAAGAAAAAACTTTCGGAGAACTGTTTGGGGCACAAGGCAGAGAGGAACTGTACATGCAGAGTTGTTTCAACAGATTGAGAATAAATCAGATCTTTTGTGCACATGTAACTGTTTTGAGCCTATTCAGTCAGATATGTCCATACATTTAAGTCAATGTAAATATAGAACAGCCAGTATGCAGATATGCAATTGGGCTGCAATGAGTCCAGTTCACCTGGGAGCTGATATTCACGTATCTATCTAGTGAAAACTGTACGGCAAATTTTCCACAAATTGTGTCAAAACTGGTACTACCACCCTGGCACAATAAAGGTCCCTAGCAGCAAACAAACCTGCAGAAGTGCCCCACTGGAGGAAGGCTTAGTGAGAGTCTCTAGAAATATCTAATACTTCTCTAAAAAAGAAAAAAAAAATAATTAGAAGTTTGTGCTACTTCTTCCTGCATGCACATACTGTTCATGTCTTCTTCAATAATATGAAAGGCTTCTGTGTTTTCTATGCAAAAAGACCCAGATGTTTTCTGGCTTCTTAGTAAATAACAACCCACTAAGAAAAAAAACTCGCAGTTTAGTTTTTCACCTTTGTAGTCCATTAACTGTAACAGCTTTTAATGTACTTCAAGCATTCTTGAGCCTCTTGGGCTGAGTGAAAAGACACACCAACAACCAGAGTGTCAAAAGGTTACTTTGGTGATACCAGCTTTGTTGAGCCTTTCCATTTCCTGGAACTTTATGTAATCTGTCATAGGTTACAAATTTGACTACTATCTGTTTAGGGTCTAAGAAGTATTTAAAGCTCAAATCAAGATCACTTTCACAATGCACTAGATGATGTATAAATTCACAGCCTGAACTCAGTATCTTAAGGAATTACCAACTAAAACAATCCCTTTGTGCATGTATGCATACAAAAATGAAAACTAACAGATAGAAGTATGTTTACACAAGCAGCTGGACAGTAGAACTGGGCAGGAAAATTTCTCTGTACATCAAGTAGTAACAAATGTCTTTAAAAAAGCTCTTTCTCAGAGGACTAATAGAAATCATAACAGACTAGAAACAGAACTTAAGCAAAGTTCTGGATCATTTGTTTGCTGACTTTCCTAGAGCACAGCTCATCTATGCTAAACATTCCTCTTATTTCTTCATATTTATAAATGTACATATAAGTGTTTCTGTATTATTAAGGTAAAACTGAACATGAAACAAAACTGAAAATGTGCTGGCAGTGTGCACTTGCAGCCTGGAAAGCCAGCCGTATTCTGGCCTGCATAAAAAGAAGCATGACCAGCAGGTCAAAGGAGGTGATCCTGGCCCCCTCTACTCTGCTCTCATGAGACCTCACTTGGCGTATTGTGTATAGTTCTGGTGTCCTCAGCATAAAAAAGACATGGAACCGTTGGAACAAGTCCAGAGGAGGGCCACAAGGATGATCAGGGGACTGGAGCACCTCCCACATGAAGACAGGCTGAGAACGTTTGGACTGTTCAGCCTGGAGAAGAGAAGGCTGAGTGGAGACCTCATAGCAGCTTTCTGGTATCTGAAGGGGGCCTATAAGGGTGCCAGAGAGGGACTCTTCATCAGGGAATGTAGTGAGAGGACAAGGGGTAATGGGTTTAAACTTCAACAGGGGAAGTTCAGGTCAGACATAAGGAAGAAGTTCTTTACTGTGAGGGTGGTGAGGCACTGAAACAGGTTGCTCAAAAAATGCTCCATCCCTGGCGGTGTTCAAGTTGCACAGAGCCTTGGGTGACATGGTGTGGTGTGAGGCATTCCTGCCCATGGCAGGGGGGTTGGAACTAGATGATCCTAAGGTCCTTTCCAACCCTAACCATTCTATGATTCTAAGGTGAATGAGCATGCTTGATATATATTTACACTATCTATATATTATAAAGGAATTTACTGCTCACAATGCACAGCGAATATCTAACTATATAGGATATATAGGATATAATAGGATACTATTAGTTCCCAACTTGATGCATGACTGCTAACAGCAAAATACAATTCTAATTTTGGAACATTTAAATTATTTTCCATTTTGCACTAAGGATATTTTTGAATTTTAATATTCTATTTCATAAGGCACTAGCCAGAGTTCTCAGATAGTTCACATCTCTACAGGGGAACATAATATAAAAACAGAGAGAAAGACTGGGATTCTTTAATATGTGGATTTGGTAAAGTTATACCTTAATTGCTACTATCATAGTAGTCAAGGAGCAGTTATTGTTGACTATGTGACAATAACTTCAGAAATTTCCATTAATATTATAGTTTAAAAGCTCTTCTGAAAGAAATAGTTTAGCTTCCTTTGTGACCACGGTGAATATTTTACATTTTGTTGTAGAAAACAGCATGCATATTTTCAACAAGAGAGTGTCCTTCCCATAACACCTCAAATAACATGTTCAATTTAAAATGTAAGCATGACATTCAGGCTTCATTTGCTGTTGGTGTCAATCTAAAAAAATATAAATTGATGCAGACAGAAAATTCTAATCTGATGCCCTAGGGCCAGATCCAATAAAACACTTAAGCATCTAAATTTGGAGTTAAAGCAACTAACTTTTATGTGTGTGTCATCCCCCCTTCCCCCCCCCCCCCCCAAGGGAATCTTGGGGTGAAGTGAGCTGAGTCTTACAATATTTAGGGTAGGGATGCTAGGCAGGCACCAGTTACCCAAACCAGGTGCTTCAAACTGGGATCTAATGAAGTTAAAAAGCAGGAGTATAGTCTGTCTAAAGTCAACAAAAATCATACGCAGCTACCAGGAGTTACTAAATAGAGAAACTCTGGCAATAGGACCATGCCACCTTGCAGCCCCCACATGACTACAGTCTGGGTCATAAAAGCAAAAGTATACCGGTAAAAGACACTTCTCTCTTTTACACAAAGGACAGTGATTAAGGATACTGCCCAGAAAATGTGTTACAGGTTCAGTTCTTTCTTTGGCCTACAAAGAATTAGGGGTGTGCGTTTAAGTCATTGATTACTCTGAACTCTTTTTCTTTTTAAGCACTTCAGATCAATGTGCAAAAAGAGGATCAGGATTCAGCAGTCTAGTCTTTAGGTTCTCTGCTAGTTCCTCTGTTCTAAGCTATTTCCATATTTAACAAACAGCATCATTGAATAGCTGAATGAGTATTTAGCCCCATAAAACCATCAAATCACAATTTTTGCACAGACTGGGAGATCTGCAGCACCTCAGGTAACAGCTGAGCAGGATAAGTGATAAAATATACCTTTCCAAAACTGAGGGACTATCCAAAGCAAACTCTTGGAGTCATAGAAAAGACCTGAAAAGAGTCAGAGCTTTAATTTTAACTTAATTAAAAAAAATAAAAATGGATCTTTTCTATTATGACTCCTATACTTCACAAAAGTCCTTCTTGTGAAATCTGACCTCATAAAACCAAACATGCATCATCAAATAGTCCATAATTACAGGTTACAAAATCAGATACTTGGGTTTGATGATGGCTGTCAAGCACTTGAACTAGTATCATATACTTGAATTTATGTCGTTCTTCCCAGGATCATTTGCAGCTCTACAGCCTCCTTTCAGTAAAATTGAAAAATCTGCTATGCTTTAATAAGGAAGAAATCTTGGAAATCTAGGCTAATTGACTTCTCTGGTCATACAAGTAATGACATTTTAAGCTATGCATGAACTATCGGGGAGATATGCTCTGCAGTGCCTCCTGTAGTCCTCCCTAGTTCAGACTAGAAACCTGGCTGGACCACAGCATAACCCTTAGCAAATGCAAGTTTTCTTCTCATGGAACCTAGGGAGTGGGTGGAACTTCAAATGTGTACATCTGGTCTTGCCCCATCATGAAGCTAGTACATGGCCAAGCTGCACATCTGGAGTCAGCAGCTAGAAAATGTTCACAACACCTACGGGTTACACAGGGTCTTTGATAACAGAAACTCTTCCTGGTTTCCTGCAACAAATATTGACCCAAAGCCTGACACAAACTTTCTAATTTTAATAGACAGTGAATCAGATTCATAAAACCTAATGCGATTCTTGGTGGCATAATGACAACCTGACTCCAATGGAAGTTGAGGTCACTCAAGACTGCGCACACCAGAACATGAGAACAGATTTTGAAGACAGGCAAATTTAAGAAAACAAACAAAACTAGACAGGAGATTACTGGTAGCTTAAACCTCTCTTTGCCACTAATAATAATTCTGACTGAATTTTGAATAGAAATGCATGTAATATTTGAAAGCCTGAATGCCCTCAAACTGTTATTCAGTTTGCAAGTGCCAACAAACTGTTTCTAAATATATTACATTATGTTGCACAGACTGGGTAAATTAGCTCCTTTGGTTTATGTTTATAACAGTAAAATGTTATTTGCCTTCCTGTTTCCAACTCATAGATCAGGTCAGAGAAATTACTCACCCCTCTGACATATGTTAAGTCTGTTCAAAATATAGTATGTTGATCAGTTGCCTCTGATATAATTTTGTTCCTCCTTTAAATTCTCTGTTGGCTGTAAATAAATTGTTCCCTGATTTCAGATTAGCTGAGAGATTTTTTGTCTTTTCAGTTTTTTTTAATGGAAAAGGAGACAAGAAGAGAGAAAACAGGGCCTTCTTTACCAGGCAGGATTTCCCAGGTTCAATTAAAAGCCATTTATTTGCAGCTAATAGATTTCTGGCACCAAAAGTGGCTTAGAAGAAAACACAATAATGTTTAAATGCTTCATGAAACTGAATTAGAACTCCTGTTTTCCTCTTTTTCTTCTGAATCAGATGGTGAAGGCGATCATGTTTCAAAAACCAGAATACCAACTCCTCTGTATGTGTGCTTGCATTTATAAATATGGTTTCATTCCAAATGATTTGCAGCGGTAAGCAAGAGTTTGGAAATCTGACTGCAAGCTCACAGTGACAGAAGTAGATAATTACTATCTCCACAACTATCGATAAGTTAGATCACTTGTTTTAATACAGATTAGATAAGTATTAAAGTTACAAGATTGGTATGAGAGACATGATAAATGTCATGACAGAAAACAATTTTTAATTTAGTATACCCTATCAATCTAGATAGCCCATGAATATTTACCATTAATTCAGTAGGCTAGAACAGAAGGGGGAAAAAAGAACAAAAAATAGAAGGTTTCACCTAAACAAGCACTAAAGAAAAAAGAATTCTCAGCAGTTTTTCTGAGAACAGATCTTGCAAAAATGTGAACTATCAACAAACTGGAAAATACATTTGGGGGACCATCAGAAATAAACCCTTAAAAAAAATTGAATGACATGCAAAAATAGGAGCAATTCTTAATATGTACTTCTCTTTGCAGGATTTACCAGTCTGATTACACTTAAATGAGTAACTTCAAAGGCTAAAATAAAATCATTTATGGAAATTCAAAACAAACCTATTTGATCACATCATACTTCACAGCAGGGATACAATTTGCAGGGGCTGAGTGAGGGCATAGTATAAGCTAAAACAGGTTGTGTGTGCAATGAACTAAATGGTTTATATAAAAGAAATGTTGTTTCCATTAATTTTTCTAGTAATCCTATTAAAAATGCCACCTGTCCAGAATAGAATTGTCCAGATTTTAATTCTTTTTCATATCTCAGTGTTCAAACACAAGGCAGAGAATGTATCATAGCTATAAAAACATGGCTCAAAATGTCTTTTTTCTGAAATCATTATTACTGCAGCAGTTTCCCCAGCTCTGTTTCTACGCCTACCTATTATACCTTTTACTTTTTCTCTTGTGTTTAAAGAACTGATTTTTCTGAGAAGCCCAAAGAATATTTCTTCAATGGATATATCATATTTCTAACTTTTCTTTAACTAAAACATTTTAGTCTGTAATTCACATATAAGTAAATATAACATCAATTTACTTTTTAAAATGCCACCACTGCCCCTCCAAAATCCCCTGTAACAACCCTGAATGGAAACATAACTTTGAATACCAACAGAGATGAAATGGTGTCATAATCAGCATAAATGCATGTGGACTATTCACCTAGATCAAACACTTTGGTCATATACTCAATTAAATTTAAATCCCATTATATAATGTGTACCAGCTTCATTTTATGCAATTGCCTAATTTAATGGCTTGGTATTAGCCTTTTCCCTTTTTGCACACATGGACTAATTTTCATGGTGCTCAGTCCCTTTGGGAAGTAGGTCATTAAAGTCAACTGGATGGAGACAGAAACTTAATACCTAAACAGTGTTGCAGAAGGGTCAGCAACATAACAGTAATGTAAAACTGTTTTTCATTCATCCTTCTTTGTAATATTTATGAAAATGCTCTTCATTTAAATATTGTTCATTAATCTTAAGGACCACAAAGTAGAAGAATCAAGGAAGCTATCATGCTGTTATAATTTAATTTGTGAAGTAAAAAGCAAACAAGCAAAAGATCCCAATTTAAAAAATAAAAATCACAATTATAATACTATTTAGCTATTGAGACAATATTTATTTTACACTGAAACAGTAGAATAATGATACTCATATTACCTTTCTCAATGTGCATTCTTTTTGTCTCATGGCCCACATCATGACCAGCCAGATCACCCTCCTTAGGTCCAGGCAGGACATTAGGTGACAAACCCATCAGCATTTGGTTCATAGATAGCCCGTTCTGATGGACAGCTGCTAGACACAAGCGCAGGCAGAAAGAAGATCAGCTGTTATATTAACAATACACTTTTGTACTTATTTTGTATAGTTTTCCTGTTAATTATGCAAGAATGCTAACAACCACAGAATTCGTGCTATCAGTATCCATCGAGCAAGACAATTTCTTCCTGTTACTTCTAGTTCAAAACAATTCTAAAAAAGAAGGGTTCAGTATCTTTGGACAAAGTTGGATACTTAAAAGTATTTTCTTGTTTATTTAACAAGAACTGAAATGCAAAATGAAGCAAGCCCAAAAAGCACAGAAGGTTCTGAATTACTTACTTTTTTTAGTTAGTTAGCTGTAAAAAAAAATCTTGTATATCAGTATTCCCAATATGCAGTTCCTAACTTCCCTAAATAAAACATTGTGGCCTTCCAGGTGATAAACACTTTTTCAAAATACACTGTGCAACAGCAGTATTCCTTATTTGCTCGTCAGACAGCTTGACAAGCTCTTTCCAACAGTTCTCAAAAAGACCTTCATGACTTTCAAAACACACCTCAGAAACGCACACAGAGTGGTTTATATCCCTATATTTTTATCCTGAAAAACTGTATTTGCAAGAGGTTTATGCTATTTTTAATAAAGCATTTATTTATATACAACCCTTATTTCTGTAGCCTACATCTTGCTCTTGCTGTCACCACAAAAGTAGATGTACTTAAGGTGTGATGTTAACAATCAGATAAGAGAGAAAAAGAGTTGTTTTATAAATAAATAAGTTACTGAAATGATCCAGTATTTAAGGAACTCTGTTATGCTCACACTGGAATAAACAATATGCAAAGGTCCCCCTCCTTTCTGCTGGTAAGTAAGCAGAGTAAGCTGAATTTGTTTACAAAAGAAAGTGTCATTCATTAGGAAAAACAGTAAGTATCTCTCTATTTAACTTTTTTTTTTTTTTTAAACAGAACAATAGAAAAGGTCTGCAATGTTTTGTCTTGTTTGGTTTGGGGTTTTTTTTAGTATAATAATCAATTTAAAAAAACCCCTATATTACAAATCCAGGTTTATAAGATTTTTTTTCCAGAATTTCCCTTATGAACTCTGTGGTAGGTTGACCCTGGCTGGATATCAGGTACCCACCAAAGCCACTCTATTGCTTCCCTCCCCAAGAGAGAGAGAAAATATAACAAAAGGTTCATGGGTCAAGCCTAGGGAAACAGTTAGGTCACAATATATGGGATGCCAGTTTAATCTGCAATCTGAATCGTCCAAGAGATAAGAAAACAGAATTTTCAGCTTGTCATGGTCAAGCCTCATTTCTTTTCTTTGGTAAGTCATTTTTCATCACATAGTAATGAAAGATCTTTCATCAGAAGGTCAATGAAGAGTCAGCTTCCTAAGTCTGCAGAGAGCCTGAAAGGGAGCCATCTAAAAGATGCATGTGCTGCTTTCTAATCAACATGACTATGTATTTCATATAGGTTTTTCTTGGCCTTCTATCTGCATGCCGCATCCTCTAGTTTCACCTGCTAACAAATTCCACTATGGCAAGATGCCCTGAAAGCACAAAAACCTGCAATGGAGCAATAATAAAAGGAATGGACAAGCACAATATGAATTTAAGTAAATATCCATAAAATGCATATTCAACCTTGATTTCTAGGCTTTTGCACTGGAATATCATAGAACTCGGCTTTTGCCATGTAATTTACATCCTGTACTTGGAGCCTTGATAAAAATGGCATCACTCTGAGACACTATGGTTTAATTTCACTCCATCCCTTGTGAGCTATGAGGTGACAGTACTCTCTGTATCATATTTCTCGCCATTCCAAATTTTTATCTTCAAAGAAATTATGAAGTACACACATTTTCTTATTGATTTAACCTAATTCTTCTCTTTACCAAGCAATTCTACCATGTAAAAAGTTGCTTATGAAGTCAGATTCAATTTAGAAATCAAACCAGAGTAACCAGATTAAATAAAACTCAATTTCTTTAAAAAATGTTTACACTGTATGTTCAGTTCTAAAACTAATCTAGCAAATTGCTTCTCGGCTGCAATTCTGTGTATCATAGCTCATATCTTTATGCTTAATATGACATGATGGCAGTTTATACCAGTACCCATTAATGTAGCATCAGATATTATGATACTGTAAACTGGGGAACATAATGTTGGGAGATAGTTATTGCAGCTGAACTTTGGAACATGACACATTTGAGATCTATTTAAGATGAGCACATTTTGATTAGAAAAACCAGCTGCACCTAATCAAATTTGAAGTGGTGACAAGGAGAAGAATGTGACCTACGGATTCTGTCTGAAGAGCTCTCAGTCCGTGCAGGAGAGCTGGACACACTGCTGCTTCGATGAGAGGATGGATGGCTGCCAGGTCTTCGGCCCTCTTCAAGAGAAGGAGCAGGAGAAGGGCTATCTGGAACACGTTCCTAGACCCCACAAAAAAAAAATTACCAAAAAAAAAAGGAATGTTAAAGTAAAAATCTGTTTCCACTTCACTAAAATTTATCTTCCTTCTAAATGACAACCTATTCTTTCCACTATGAGGTGTCCAGGATTTGCAGGGTATTCTCAAAGCCAACTTTGCAATTTTAGGATGCTAGACCTTATGTTTTAGTATGCAATGTGAGCACTGCTCATCTTGTCAGGCTTTTCAACTGATTTCTGAACTACTCATAAAAATAAGGCATTTGTTTTGCTGGTTTTTTATTCTTCTCCCCCACCCCCCCCCTCCCCCCCATCAGCATGGTGTTGGATTAGAAGTATACATTTTGGCTTGTAGACTTTAGCCTTAATTTTGTAATATAAATAAAGATCAGACGCTGTTGCATCTGTTACAGTTTATGCTGAATTTTACTCCACATTTTAATTTCAAAGGGATTTCTTGAGGAACTATATCTTATGGAACTGCCATGGGTCATAAAGAAAATATAATCTTCCTAAACTATACCAGTAACTGATGAAAGTCCAAATACCTGTTTATCCCATGAAGAAAAAACCTGGAATAAACCACATTTTTTGTAACAGCGTGGCCATATTACTGGCCATATCACTATTTCAAAATGGGGAAGAAACACCCATTCATTATTTCTCCCCAAGGGAATGACTGGCATGGTAGCCAGGAGGAGCTATGATGCACTTTGAAATGTTCCTTGATTCTGAAAATTAGAGCATGAGGACTGTGATGGTTGGAACTGCACTTCTGTTATGTGAGAACCATCGGTATGTAGCAGATAGAAATATCTGACATTTACACAGACCTTTGACAGAAACAATAAACAAAAGGAGATAAGCTCAGAACAGTCCTTTCTAGAAAATTCTCTATTTTCCCCTGCAGTTTCCTTTTTATTGCTAATAGCTCCCAAAACTCCATGTCATTGCTATGCTAAAATATGTGTGAGTTAGGTCAGTTTGGTTCAACAGTGATAAAAATAAATAATGCCTATAACAGAAATCTACTGGAGGGAATAAAAATGTTAAACTAGGATTTTTTTGTTGTTGTTGTTGCCTTTTTTTTTCTTTTGATAATTGAAATACTGACTCCTAATAAAAACAAACAAAACAAAATAAAACACCCAAACAGCCCAAACCAAAATCAACAAACAAGCTAACAACTTCTATACACTAAACCCACTGAAAGCTTTCAGTAATGAAATAATACTGAAAGTATGTGTTCATACTTAATAGTATATGTTCAGTAACACATATGAAATCTTAGTGCTGCAAATGCCTAAAAGTTTTCCTGAAAACAGCATCACATTCCTCACACAGCAAATTGTTTTTGCAGCAGTCATTATTTTTCATGCACAGCAGCTAGATGAGTATCTGTTTCTCTGAATGCATTCTATGAAACTTACCAATATGACCATCTATAGTAATCAATAAATTTGTTCCAGGCAAGCTTCATAATAAATATTTCCTAAACTTGAGATTCTGATTGCGAATGGATTCTGTGGGTCTGTTGGTGGAGTGGGAGCAGACTTTCCAGAGCAATATTTCAAGACATTTAAGTGGATACCACTCTAACAGTCGCGGGGTTTTTAAGTCAAAAACACTGATGAGGATAGTTTAACTGCATCATAGCTCTAGGCTTATTATGACTTTGTGTTTATATGTCCATGGATCGGGTGTTCAAGAGGAGGATTATAATGCAGATGTTTTCAGAAGGTAAAAGATTTATTTCTTTAGATTTAGGAGGATTTAAACATGCACAGCGTACAGATTTGGTATAAATTGGAACATGGCATATTTAATCATTCATTTAATAGATAATTTCACTGTTTGGCATACAATGTATTGTACTTAGAAGGGTTTCATTAAAATGAAATCCAGTGAGCACATAAGATTTGAATACAGAGCTGCAGAGTAAATTAATTTATTTAAACAGCTTAATTTGTTTATCCTATTTATTTATGTGTGCTTTTACAGCACATATTATGAGATGGATAGAGCAAAAGGAATGCACAGGACAACAGAATATAATTACTGCACTAACAAAATAAATAATAAGGTTTTTTTAATATATAATATGACATAGCAGACAAACTATGAAAAAACTATATATACTGGCTTTATCAATTCATTTGTAAAATACTCTTTAACTCCAACAAAACATGGGATTGAACTGTGCAGGAATTGAGAATAAATTAATTTACTAGTTTAACTCAATTTTTTATATCCTTGCTTCATAACTCCACAAACAATAATATAGTCTACAGCAATTTTTTGTCTTCATCAAAACTAGATGCAATAATAAATGGAAATGTTACTAAAAATTAATTTAAATACTCTGTAGCTCTAAAAAGTCATCATGATAAACTAATGGAGCTGGAATATCAATATAAGCTGCCTTTCTTCCTAGAGATTTTGTGTAGAAAAGATGGATTTTGTCTGTGGCAAAATATTACTATCACATTAGACTTAATTCCAAAATTTTCAAAAAAGGAAATGTGCGAAATTGTGATCAATAAAGAAGTCAGATAATACGAGCTATTTTGTAACTTCTGCAAAAATGCCACTTTAATACAAGTAAGTCTACATGACACAGCAAAGAAATAGAATTTACTGCATTATAATGTTGACAACAGTAACCACCTAGGATAATGTCCACTGTCCAGGATTTTTCCTAACACTTACCTAGTCCCAGGACAAACTTAATTCCATTTAATTAAAGATATCTCTAGAGAATCTGGTGTTGGCTTGTACTGTAGTCTCAGCGCACTAATTTGTGCTGTAGGCTCATTGTCTCTCAACACATAAGTAAAAAGAGAGAGAGAAAGAGATAAAATCTGAGTGACTCTGCTTTGCTAAAATTAAGCATGAGGAGGAAACTGCAGGGTTCAATTTGAAATCAACACATATGAATGTCAGTATCTAAATACAGTTTTGAGACATGATGAAATTTCAGAGACACCTGTATGCAGGATACCACATGAGGGGGCCAATCCTGAAGGTAAGTTCTCTCCCATTTCAGTCAGCTGAGATAAAGACAATAAAGTCAATGGTGCCTACCCCAAAATCAGACACTTAACTCCTTGATTCAGCTGCTCACATTTGAGCCATTAGAGCCACAAATCTGAGCCACATTTAAAATGTCCATACCAAGTTGACAGACAGGACCCACAAAAGATGCGCTGCCTTCTGGAGAGGCAGCAGGATGCCAAAAACACCATCCTTGCACTTATTGGTTGATGAAATGAATAGTTCTAAAAAATCTATTGCCAATATTTAAGAGAAAGCAAGAAACACAGAATTATTTATTGCTTGAAAAACATAACCCTCACAATTTATTCTCAATTTTTTGTTTCCCTATTTCTTTCTGCTTGTACTCACAAGTAAAAAGTAGTGTGAACAAATATAGCCATTTAACATATGGGTGACCAACTTCTCAAAATTGGTAAGACTCTCAATTAGGACACCAGCCTTTATAAAGCAATGGACAACAAATTCTTAAAGGGCCAAATCTACAGAATCATAGAATAGTTAGGATTGGAAAGGACCTTAACATCATCTAGTTCCAACCCCCCTGCCATGGGCAGGGACACCTCACACTAAACCATGTCACCCAAGGCTCTGTCCAGCCTGGCCTGGAACAGCACCAGGGATGGAGCATTCACAACTTCCTTGGGTAACCCATTCCAGTCCCTCAACACCCTCACAATAAAGAAAATCCTCCTTATATCCAATCTAAACTTCCTCTGTTTAAGTTTGAACCCATTACCCCTTGTCCTGTCACTACAGCCCCTAAGGAACAGACCATCTCCAGTGTCCCTATAGCCCCCCTGGAAGCCATGGGAGGCTGCTATGATGTCTCCACGCAGCCTTTTTTTCACCAGGATGAACAGCCCCAACTTTCTCAACCTATCTTCATACAGGAGGTGCTCCAGTTCCCTTACCGTCCTCGTGGCACTCCTCTGGACTTGTTCCAACAGTTCCATGTCCTTTTTATGTTGAGGTCATCAGAACTGCACACAATACTCCAAGTGAGGTCTCACAAGACCAGAGTAGAGAGGCAGGATCACCTCCTTTGACCTGCTGGTCATGCTCCTTTTGATGCAGCCCAGGATACAGTTGGTTTTCGGGGTTGCGAGCACACACTGAAGCCAGCTCATGTTCATTTTCACATCAATCAGCACCCCCAAGTCCTTCTCCTCAGGGCTGCTCTGAATCTCTTCTCTGCCCAACCTGTAGCTGTGCCTGGGATTACCTCAACCCAGGTGAAGGACCTTGCAATTGGCATGGGTAAACTTCATAAGCTTGGCACCAGCACACCTCACAAGTGTGTCAAGGCCCCCCTGGATGGCATTCCTTTCCTCCAGTGTATCAACTGAGCCACACAGCTCTGTGTCATCGGCAAACTTGCTGAGAGCACACTCAATCCCACTGTCCATGTCACTGACAAAGATGTTGAACAAGACTGGTCCCACACCGATCCCTGAAGGACACTACTCGCTACTGGTCTCCAGATGGACATTGAGCCACTGAGCACAACGCTTTGCGTGCGGCCATCCAGCCAGTTCTTTATCCACCGAGTGGTCCACCTATCAAATTGGTGCCTCTCCAATTTAGAGACAAGGATGTC
>WYDI02009027.1:0-24932 GCA_009867235.2 Psittacus erithacus | reverse complement strand
CTCCTACAGTGGGCCCAAGGTCTTCATTCTCACAGTCCCTGTGTCTGCCTTCCAAGACTTGGGTGGTGTGGTCAGAGTATTTGCCAATGAAGACTGAGACAAACAAGTCATTAAGAACCTCAGCCTGAGGCTGCAGAATGTCTGCAACTATAGAACTTTGGGTAATGTACAGGAATATTCAGGATCATAATTCCTGCAGTACAATAAATTTGTCCCAGCCTTTAGAAAACCATTTAGAAATGCATATTTAGAAGCTCAGAGGAGCAAGATTGTAAGCCCTAAATACTAGGGTTGAGTGCAAAATTTTACCTGTGTGGAGGTCTCAAGAAAGAGAAGGGAGGAGAATGAGCCTAAACATTAAATGTTAAAGCAACCACAACCAGGAACACATGGCAGTCCAGACAGCCCATTGTCAGTTAAAGCATGTGGCAAACTCAAAGGCCCAATTTAAAGCTGGCAATATAAAGTCTGCACAGGCTGCCAAAGAACCAGATGTTTCATGCCTGGAAGACTCTCTCTCTTTCCTTCACTAACTCTTTACTTATGGGTCCTGTGATTGATATCCCAAAAGGACAGCATAAAACATTCGCAATCTCATGTGAGGCATTGTGATCACTGGCATACCTAACAGCTTTTAATTTTTTCTTCTTTTTCTTTTTTTTAAACAAAAGTTTGGAAAACTTTCTTACCAATTTAAAATAAGAAATATGACCCTTTAAATAGCTGATCTTACTACTTCAAGTGCTTTGGACTTATTTGGGCTCAAAATCTGCTACCAATATGACTTAATTTACGGAAAAATATTTGTAAAATGGAGCTTAGTATCTTATTTAATTTAACGAAGCCAGTTTATGGCTGATAATGCAAATACTTGTGCAAAAATGTGGGGTGAGGTTGAGAAATTCTGGTCATAACATGAGTGAAAATGCATTACAGTTTCATTTACTCTGAGAAGTTTGTAACTTCTGGGGAAAACAGCTTGTCTACTTCCAACTGTCCAACACACAAACTACTGAAGCCAATATTCCCCAGAATTGTTCAGGCTCCTGAATCAACGTCTGCATTTTTCCCCAGCAATTCAATACATACAAAAAAAATAAGGTGGCAGTGTTAGTCATTTCATCAAAAGGAACAACAAAGTTATGAGCTTGAAGCAAAAGTGTGACTTGAAAAACATTCCTTGAGTAGAGAATTAATGCACTAAGGTTTGGGAGTCCCTTGTGTTACCAAACGTAATCTACTTTTTGGGAGCGCTGCTAAACAAATAAGTCAGAGGTCTCATTAGATGGTAGGGTCTTTGCTTCCAACCAGCTGAAAAAAAGCTCAATGCTTTGAACTGGAACTTGTGAAAATCTCACCTATGCGCCTGGTAATCACTTTTTCCTCAAATTAAGGAGCGCTGATTTTTGGCTGGATTCTGATTTCATTCCATCAAAACCACCTTGTAGCACCTTGGCTGCCCTCCCAAAACTCTAACTGGCAAAGCAGCAAGTCTGTGTTTTTAAAGTTCAAGATGTGGTTACAACTGAGCTATAGCTTAGACTATTCATGCTGAATGTGATGTGTTGAGTTTGGTTGTTCTGCTGGGAGAAGGTATGGAAGATGGGGAAGGGGCTACTATGAAATACTCAGCTCACTGACAAAGCAGAGCAAATCCCATTAGCACCAGTTCTCCATTCTAGAGCTGTGTACCATCTATGGTAGTAAACAGACATCATACACTCTTCTAACAACCTACAACTGATTTCCTGAGACATGCCTTCAGATTTGTTTATTACTTGATTGTTAAAAAGCATTTACTGCACTGATTATTTGTTAAACATCAATCTGAAATACAGTTTGCTAAACTAAGGAAAACCACAAATGCAGAGATCTTAAAGTATTATGTCTTTGTCACTGAAATACCAAACCCTCCGTTTGAGATTTTATGTCATTCATTTTGTTTAGACAACTCACTGCTGTGCTCTTAGAAGAAAATACTCCGTGCTGCAGAAGTTGGATTTATGAAACATGGTGCAAACATGTTCTGCCTAGCAGCAGGCAGACAGAAAATGCCTAGGGTGTTCTGTAACTGTCTTGGGAATATGGTTTCTAAAACATCTCAAATTTATTACTGCAACTTTCATCAGATACCTGAAACAGTAAATGCTTCTAAAGTTTTTACAGTTTTTATCTAAAAAAGATGGATTGTTTAGTCTACCTTACTGGCTGACATCATGCTATTCATACTTTCTGTATGAAAGCCTAATACCTCTCTGTGTGTTGCTTTGACTTAACAGGTTTGGAGATATAATGGACACCTTTCCCACTTCAGAAATGTTGATACAGATACTTGTGTGAATGTATAAAAACATACATGGAATTTTTAGTGACACAGACATTGCCATCAGCTTCACCCAGGATGTGAGTTAGCTTGGACTGAAATGAACAGGGTAGATAAACAATTGCTCTAAGAGGTATTATGACCTTCTGCTTATTCACCTCTTTATTCATAACAATTTCCAACTCTTACATCTGAAAAAATACTAAAGCCAAGCAAATAAACCAAGAAAATCCAATAGGTTAAAAAGAACAAGTTACCAAGTTCAGAGGGTGTCAGAAGGGTTTTGCACTCGGGTCTCAAATCTTTTTCAGCCTTACTCACATTGACTCAGTGTTAAGAAACAGAGCTTTTTTGTTGATACCTGATGGAAACTATCAGTTTACAGAATTACAGAATCATTTAGGTTCAAAAAGGCCGTTAAAATCATCATGTCCAACTGTTAACCTAGCACTGCCAAGTCTACCACTAAACCATGTCCCTAAGCACCACATCTTTTAAATACCTGCTTGGATGGCAACTCAACCACTTCCCTGGGCAGCCTGCTGTGGCACTTGACAACCCTTTTGGTGAGAATTTTTTCCTATTATCCAGTCTAAACGTCCCCTGGCACAGCTGGAGGCTGTTACCTCTTGTCCTATCACTGGTTACTTGGGAAAACAGACTAACCCCACCTCGCTACAACCTTGCAGGTAGTGGTAGTGATAAGATCTCTGCTCAGCCTCCTATCCATTTCCTAGTCTCATTTCATAAATGCAATCTAGGTTCTTTCCTGCTACAATAATTCACAGAAAGATAATGAAATGCTGACGAGAACTGCAAGCTCCTTAAACAAATAATCCCATCAGCATTTACTGCCTTCTGTCCAACTGAAAACAAATCCCTAAATTGAAAGCATTCAAGTTAATAAAAACCAGTTAAGCTTATTTTCACCTGTATAAGACTGTTATTCATCACACTGCCTGGATTCACTGTCCAAAATACCTGCGTTAGAGCTGAAACTACTATTACTTGATTATACTGCAGATACAAGACAACAAAGACCTGGAGTTATCTGCTGATGCAGCAGATGGTAAAACACCAGTCCCTGCTCAGAACAGTTCTGCAGGCTGTTTACGATGAGACATGAGGACAGTGAAGTAGAAGGGGGGTGAGAGCTGAGAGGCAGGTACAAGGAAAACAGGCAGGTTTTCACACAGCGGGCTGTAATCTCGGCTCAGCACCTGCACAGGCAGCAAAAGGGAAGGTCCTTAGAAAACAACAACTAAGAAACTATGTATATAGGCTTTGCAAAAGAACTTTTGATGACAAATGCTATTTCCATCAGGAAGCTGTTGCTTGCCAAGGTACATCCCCCAAGCAGCATTTTTACTAAAAATCTGCTTCTGCTGCTGTAGCACACAGTGATTTTAGCAGAGAGCCTCTAATATACTTGCTCCCCATCAAAGGTGAAATGCTGGCGTGAGGGAATTTGGTTGGTCTATTTAATTTTGCTGAGGTTTTTGGTAGATAAATAAGATGTAGCTCAATTTGACTGAAATGGACTAGAAGAATAAGATCACATTTCATGTGAATAAATATATGATGTTTGCATTGTCTTATGCTACCCTGAGTGCACGAATTTTGAAACCTGTGATCATATTGAACCTCATCCTTGTTCAGTATTTTTCCTAAGAGGAGGAGATATGGCTGTTTCAGCAAAATTATAAACTGAAGATCCGGGGGCTTTTTTGAACTAACAGCATGGTGCATGTCCACTAAACACTAAAATCACAACCCAAGTACACAACTGTGTTTATTTTTGTTGTGAGGTGTTTTAAAAAAATCCAGATAAACCCACATTCTCTGCTTTTAAATGAATATAAAACTTAAATTGTCTTTTTTATATTGTAAACTGACATAAAGTGAATTAATTTCCATCTGCAATAATTTCAGTCTATAAAGCTGTGATGTGCAAAATATGTGCACACTGAGCTACCCTTGATGTATTATGTGAATTACTACCACAAATGTAGGGCTGTACAAAACTATTAAATTGTCAGCTCCATACTTCTGAAGCTTCTTTCTTGCTATATTCATCTTGTGCCCAGTTATCCTTACATAAAGTTTCACAGAAAATGGAGTTGGCATACTACATGCTAGGAATAAGCTGCCAAAAAGTTACATTATGCAAAAAGCAGCAAAATATATGAGGTGACACTTTGCTTTTATATCAGAATGTTGGTTTTCCCATCTCAAATGAAAAATATATCTTTCTGTTGTATTGCCATTTTTCTTTTTTAAAATTCAGAGTGGAACGGCCTAAGCCATACATCAAGACGACACATGGCCAAAACACCAAAGGCCTCTCAGCTTTGGCTACCTTGCTCATCCAAGAGACAATGTTTCCCTTGGTTAATCCCCATCGTAACATAGGACAACTCTTACTTCCACCATAAACTCGAATTTCAAATTCCCCCTTCCCTGTTTCACATGAGTAATAATTAAGCTTAAAACAACAAACCCTGCAGGCAATGTGGAAACAAGTCTTGAATGCAGCAGAATGCTTGGTGTCCTTGCGCTGAAAGCAAGCCTTCTTATGGGCATGACATCTCTGCTAAAAGCAAGCATCTGCCTGTTCCTCATAGACAGTGGATTCCAGTCTTCCTCTGACATTACTTCATTGTACAACATCTGGTGTTTTATGGCCACGCAATTTAAAAATAAACACCCTGCATGCAATTTTATCAAATCACTTTTAAAAGATTACATTGAATTTGCCCATTTATAGCAGCAAAGTTCTTTACACAACAATTAATTTTAAAATTCCTTCTTTGTTTGCTTTGTGTTATTTTTTGTGCCATGTTTTTCAGTGGGCAAAGAGACTGTCAGTTGCTAAATACACCCTAACAATTATGTTTTCCATTGGCTGCTGTGAAACTGGTCCTTCCCAGTGAGATCCCTGCATTTTCCTCCTGCATAAAGTCCCTTTTTTTTTTTATTCTGTTTATTTTATATGTTTAAAAGAATGAATATTTTGCATTTTTATTGACCAGCTATTAGCTACTCCATCATTAAGGCTGTATTTCATTAGCTTTAACAAGATAACTCAAATCTTGTAGATCCATTACCTGTAGAATGAACCTTTAAATATTGTATATCGCTTTCCTGGGTTAATGTCACCACACAGTAAACACACCTGTGTATTAGAAATCTCTTTCCTCAGATCTCATAGTCTTTTTGTAGGAGTGACTTGCTACAGGCTCTGCGAGCAAATGCTTTCTAATTCAAAGACCACCCCCAGCGCAGTTGCCATACGTAAAAGCTCATGTGTATTTTTTTCAGCAGAGATAAGAGATGCTGGGTTAAAGAAAAACAATGCAGAACGATCAGATTTCACAGAGCACAGTGTGGCTCTCTTGTTCTTTGTAATTCTGTACCCTGAACTGTTTCATGGCACTGTCTCGCTGTCTGCAGTTTGGTAGGACAGATCCAGTCTGATAAGGTAAAATCTGCAGGTTTTCTCCTCACTTTTACAGTTTCATTCAGCAGAAGCAAAAGATCAGGTTTTCCAGGTCCCTGGACCCATTCACCCACCATTTTTCAGTGGAGCTTTTATATTATTTGGAGAGGTTGCCCCTCCTAAGAAGGAAACATAAGGCTTAACTCATCCAGAGCACCAGTCTACATTGACTCCTTACCATGTAGAAGACTGATTTTACTTCACTTCTCCATCATCTCCTAGAGGCTTAAGCAGATAATCTTTCTGCGGTTTTGTGCTATTTTCCCACCTGTTTGTGGGTGATATGTGCTAATAATTACAAATCCTTCTCCACTTTGCTCACACAAGGCAGCCTGTGCTAACTACTTTTCACTCATCATACAGCCAAAAATGCCAATTACCTTGTGGAAAAGAGATGACAAGTCCGAGGAAATAGGGAAGGACACAGGAAAAAATAACACACTGATGGGTTGCATGCTGCTCACTGGCTAAGGACTAAGCATACATGGAGGGCCTGGATGCTAAGGTGGGACATTGCTGGTCCTCAAGCCTCCAGGTCTGTGACACCTACTAACCTTTTTCTGAACTGCAGAAGTACTTGAACTCACTGGACGCTTATTTTCTAGTAAGAATGATACATGTTTTTGGCAGGTGAAGCCAGGTGAGAAGCCTTGAAACACATAATTACCTCATGTGATGAGCAGCGTACATCGTAGAACGAGGAAAGGCTGAAGCCTCTGAAGCCTCTTTTACCAAATTTGAGCCTGAAATACCCACATTTCTATCATCTCCATGTTGACACAGAGCTGTCTGGCAAGAGCAGATCAGTGTCTTTGTCATAGGCCGGTTTGACAGAGGTTGATGATGTTGACCAGCTGATGTTTCTTTGCCTGGGGCCTCTGAGAGATACAGTACACCAGATGTGCTCAGACACTTCTGACACAACAGCCCATGCCAAGCAGACAGGGTTTCCCACAATCTGCGGTCACCCTTCTGCTGAGCAGAGAAGGCCTGGGCTCCTGTGCTTCACACTCTGTGCCGCTACTTTGGCGGGAGAACCACCAGTCTCCCTCAGGACAACTTAGTGTTGAACAGAAACAACTTTTGCAGTAGAGATCAAAACCTGCATAATTGTATATTTCACTGCAGTAACAATTCCAGGCTAGGCCCCAGAAAATACATTAGGAATTATTTTTTGGTGTTGGATAGTGAACAGAAAAGCTTTTACTGTTCATATTCCAATGCTTTGATTTCCTCTGAGGCTTTTTTGATAGACCATGATTTTAAGACTATATCAAAACTAAGATAACTGCTTTTGGTAAAAGCAAAATGAAAGAACCTCAGCTGAACAGATTGAAGGTGAAACTAACTTTTTGCAGAGAAAGCAAAGTTTTCAGATTGCATGTTCTATTAAAAATCTCCAAATGTATTTTTTTGCATTGTTGCTACCATAGGCAGATGG
Organism: Psittacus erithacus; assembly: GCA_009867235.2. Lineage (NCBI taxonomy): Eukaryota > Metazoa > Chordata > Aves > Psittaciformes > Psittacidae > Psittacus > Psittacus erithacus. The sequence continues at coordinate 17,669 of WYDI02009027.1, read as the reverse complement.
ATCAGGGATCCGGTCTGTGGATAATGGAGTAGGATAAAGACATGACATGCTGTCTTTGTGCCACAGGGTTTGTTTACACTATGTACTGCCGGCAATGACACAAGCTCAGTCTGCTGAGACACTTGGCTTACTAGCCCAGACTTGGCAGTGCGCTTACATGGTGACTCTTGTTATTTGGTACAGATTTTAGGCAAAGCATGTTCTTGGCTGCTTGTCCTATACAGTTCAAGGTGTATTTCCCTGTTGAAACCGCACTGTGATGAAAAAAAGGCAGATGTGATAGTAAAATGTCCTTATTTAAACGTCTTCCCTGTTTTTTTGACAAATACAGCTTGTTTGCTTAACAACAACCTATGCAATAAATATAGAGGTTATTTTTCTGTAGACACTATCACGTTAGTCTTGACTGTTTCGTAAAGAAGGACTTACATCTTCTTCAGACATTAGCCTCCTCTACTTGATGATGTCCCCGCTCATTGCAGGAAGGTTGGACTAGATGACCTTCGAAAGCGCCTTCCAACCCAAACTGTTGTATGGTTAGGAGCGTCTCTTGACTTCAAAACCCCAAGTGTGATGATGGCTACTACCAAGGTTAACATTTTCTCTGGTTTTGCACTTTTAGGAAGGCACTTACTTGAAAATAGGCATCCCAGTATTCTCCCTGTGAGCCTGAAACACCTGGAATTGGAACATCTGGAATTGTTCCATTGACATTGGTCTGGAGAGGAGCCTGGCAGTTGGGACTGATCAGGAAGCCAGATTCTGCTGAGCACCATGATGTGCTCCTTGAAGTTCATACCTGGAATTTAACTGGTTTCAGACACCTGTCTCAAGTGCATATGTGCACAGGGAAACTGAGAAGCTTGAGGTATGCAGGCAGGTCCCAAAAAAACAGCCACTCCCACCCCTTCCCTGTGCCAACATGAATGCCCCAGAGGCTCTGCAGCAGCCAGATCCCAGCTTGACAAGCCGACAGTTAGTCCAGGAAAAAAAAAAAAAGGAAAATGGCTTTTTTGCTCTCTTTGCTCCTGGAATTGGCTCACTGTAGGAAGAGGAGTGCCAGCCTCTGAGCAGGGGCTGCACATCTGGAACAGCAGGAGCACAACTGCCTGTCCTGGTCATTAGCAGGGGTTCATGGGGTTTGGCAGTGTCACTGCACTGCAGCCTTAGAGTAGCATCTGGTGGTAATCTTGGTGGGAATATGGTGGAGTAAATCAAAGAGTGCACCAGGTTTTCATCAGGCCTGCTAAAGCAATTTCTCATGTCTGTCCTTGAGTCTTGACTTTCTTTCAGGGCTCTATCCCATACTTATATAAACCAGTGCCTGACTGCTATGGATGGATCTGTTCATTTATTTCAACTAAGTTAGCACCTTAAGTGCTTTGGGAGAAAAAAAATGGCTAAAACATTCACATTTAAAAATCCACCCACAGACCACAGTTTTATCATGGATGCTACCTGCCCCTCAAAAAAATCAAAACAAATCGAACTGTTTTCTAGTCTTCTGAACTAACAAGCTGTTGTCTTGTAATTAAGATGTACCAACTTCGATGCTGCTTGACTGGGACTTTCAAACCTGTAAGGTACTGTAATCTTGAGTTATCATCCAAATACAACACAAAAATCATAGAATCATAGGATAGAATCATAGTTTGGATTGGAAGGAATCTTGGAAGGTCATTTAGTCCATATCCTTGCAATGAGAAGGACATCTTCAACAAGATCAGTTTGCTCAGAGCCCTGTTACAAGTTGGCCTTGAGTGTTTCCTGGGATATGGCATCTACCGTCTTCCTGGCCATCCTGTTCCAGTGTCTCACCACCCCCATTGTAAAAAAAATATCTTCCTTGTATCTAATCTAAATATCCCCTCTTTTAGTTTAAAACTGTCTTATCACAACAGGCCCTGCTGAAAAGTTTGTCCCCATCTTTTTTGTAGCCCCCGGTTAAGTACTGGAAGGCTGCTATGAGGTTTCCTCAAAGCCTTCTCTTCTCCAGGATGAACCTTTCCAGCTCTCTCAACCTGTCTGCATAAAAGAGGTGCTTCAGTCCTCTGAACGCTTTTGCGGCCCTCCTCTGGACCCTCTCCAACAGGTCCATGTCTTTCCTGCACTGAGGTCTTCAGAGCTGAATGCAGTACTCCAGGAGGGGTGTCACCTGAGAGGAGTAGAGGGGCAGAATCACCTCCCTTGACCTGCTGGTCACACTTCTGTGGATGCACAGGTTGCATCACAGAAAGCCATCACATGAAGGACACAGTTGGCTTTCTGAGACTGTGAGCGCCCACAATTTAATCTAAATAAAAAATAAAAAGAACCTCTTATTCTCTGAGTTAACCATGAAGTGCTGCAAACTGTATCATTAGTCTTGTGAAGGAATCTGAAATATGGTACAATATATGAAACTGTAAGTTTTTCTTAGAATAACCTTACTGTAATAAACTTCCTACAAATTCATTTTCAAGGTCATGCTTTGGTAGTCTCTCCTGTACAGAAGCCCTAACTGAGCTGCAGATCATAAAGAAAAGAAAAACAAGTTTTGATTTTATTTGATAATTCTGTTTGTTTCAGGAGCGTATTTAAGCAGTCTAAACCATCTTTTTAGCGAGTGCTGTTTTGTGTATCGTTTTGCCCTGTAACTTTATGGCATGGCTCCTCTTTAAAAATGCACGTTTGCAAGCCTCTTCATTCCCCAGTGGAAGAGGGGCTTGGTAGAAACTTGTTCTCCCAAGCATTCAGCTTGCACAGAGCAGACACAGGCAGAAGGCATGGGTTTGTCCTCCCTGTCTGCTGCTGTATGCCAGCCTGTGTCAGCACCCACCCCAGACCAGGTATCCTTGCTCCTCCTGGGTGATGAACAGTGCTTGGCTTGTTTATGAAGCTAGAGTTTCATAAGAAAGCACTGAGATCCTTGGCCTTCCTCCTCGTTTGGCCAGTTCAAAAGGTACAAAGTATTAGAAAGAAAATGGAACGATTTACCCCCATCCATTTGATGGTCTGAATGTCTTTTCAATTCAGAGTACTTTGGCTGACCCATGCTCAGGTGTCTTGCACAAAAAGCAGTTTTAGAGTTTTACTTGCAGATGCTTTCCTTAAATTCAGTGTCTGTTTAAGGTCCAATCCCGATTTGATATACTGAGGTGTCGGTTTGTAGCACCCTTAAAATCCATGCATGCTCTGCTGTAACAGCAATATCAAATCAGAACCACATCTTTGTACTCAACCATGTGAACAAAGCCTCCAAATCAGAATCAGAATGTACGGAAAAAAACACCACAAATTGAGACCGGGACCAATTGTCTCAGAAGTCTGCTTACTGGAGGTCTGCAAATCTGAGACAAGCAAAAGTCCTGTAAAGTTCTGCAAGGAGTTTTGCCTGCAGCAGGGTTTTCAGAGACGGGTTTAATGTATAATTGTAATTATTGGTTCTCATTTTTCAACCAAACCTGCTTATCATTGTAAGCAGAAAGGAGGGTACAGGATTCACAGAAAGTTGTTTTCTGCATGAAAAATAATACTGATTGATAGCATAAATATGTAAGGTCGGTGGGCAGGGCACAGTAGCAATGCTGTTTAATATTTTTTTGGTGTAGAGGGTCAAACTGCAGGAATATTCTCCTTATCTCCTGCCTGGGAGCAAAACAAATCATACCGCTTGAACAGTAAATATACAGAATGGTGAACTACACTGCCTGATTTCAGTTTTTCCTGCTATATGCATACTCACAGCAGGTTTGTCTTACAAGACTACTGAACAGACACTCAAAATATGATCAACATGTCTGTTTCTTTCTTGACTTTTGCCTGAATATTAAACACATAGAACACTGTTAAATATCACGTTCTACAACAGAAGAGAGAGCACAATTCCTGTTATGTATTCAGAGGTAAAGTTGAGGAGAAAAAGTAAGTGAAGGACAGTTCTGCAAAACAGAGATGACAGAGTTTACCTCCTGGAGATAGGGAGAAATGATTAACGGTGGCCATCCATCTTCAGCTAGATGGAGCAGTAAACATTTCCTATGGCATTTTGACCAAGTAAGGCTGTTCCAGACATATGGATGACATTTTTACAGATACTAGAATTTCAGGAGACCTTGGGATCCTGTTTATTGTGCAGTGTGGAATACAGCTCTATGCAGTGCCTGAAACTAGAGTTTCCCACAAGTTATTAACAATGTATTCAAGGAAAGCAGATCTTCGGCCTCCTTTTTTCGAATTTGCTCCTTCCAGAACCATGGTTTTCCTTCTGAACTACAATTAAGTTCCACTGTCTTACATGTGAATTGCTCACATATTTTAGATTCCAATTTTCTCAATTAAAAAAAATAGAAAAATAGAAAATCAGTATGTGTGTGATTTATATAGTATCTATGCCCTGTTAAAAGCTTGTTAAAGTCCTGTACAAAGCATTCAGAGTTGAGAACTGCATTTTAAGAACCCCATGAGAGACTCTGGGAGAGTGAATTCACAGCAGCAGCAGCTGAAGTGAGTATAGTGTAGAAGTGGGAGTTTTGGAGTTCACTGTAACTAGTACCAGAAGCTCTAGGAAAAGCTGTATCTCTTTGCTGGTTTATTTCCATAAGACAGAGAAAGTAGTGGATTCAAAGTGGATACTTTAGTCTGAGGGTCCAGATTGATTTGATATGTGAATTCTCTTTTTTTGTAAGTATCTCTGTTTAAGTTCACCTTCAAGGTATCCTGTTTTTTGCAGAACATAATTGTATTTACCAAGCCTGGGCATGAATTTTCTTTAATACTACACTACAATCCCATTTGTAACATATATACTTTTAAAACTGAGGGAAGTATAAATGTCTACAGGAATTCATTTTAAACTTCCCGAAAAATTATTCTTACTGCAAAACCATAGGTTGCATCTAATGTAGAAAACCGAGGGAAAGTTCAGAGTTCCAAAGCATGGGTGCAAGCTTTGCCCAGATCTTGATTTTTTATGTCTTCCCTTACTCCCCATGTTTTCTGCCCTCTTCCACCTGCAGAGGCCAGACAGGAACCCACACCACCCAATGAGGTCCCAGTTTGGACAAGTGTGGGACCATGCTCATATGGTGACATGAACCCAGAGACTGATTTGGACACAGCCATAATGAACCAGGACCCTCCTTGCCTGGCATTCACTTCACCTGGGTGATGTGGAGGTACATTATAACTCCAATTATTAAAAAAAAAGTAAAAAAGTAAAAATGTAAAAAAAAAAAGCAGGGGGGAAAGAGCAACTGGAACACTTCATATTTCTCGTTTATAATGAGGAGGGCAGAGAGGCTTTAAAAGGTAAATTTATTATGCCTGGACTTAGATGAGAAAAAAAACAAGAACTTGGCAGTATTATTTTTTTTTCCTCTAAGAGAACATAAAAAATATTGTACAGGGAGAATATCAGGTGATGAGAAAGTTCAAAATTAGAGTTGTGGTGTTAGGACAAGAATGGGTAATAGAGGTCCCAGAGTTCTTGTGGATTCCACTGATGTGTACTCTTTCTAGGAACCAGTGTTGCTTTGATTAGAGAATTATTGGTTATTCTAAAAGGGAATACTTATAATTGTGCTAGAGAGCTCACAGCTTTTCACCTTTTAGAAGCTCCCTGACACCATCTAGAGAAGAACTAAGTGTTGTTTTCATCTGAATTAATACGATTAACTTCCATCTAAGGCTGGTGGTGTGCTTTCCAAGTACTTTTTTTGCCAGTTGCATGACATTTCACTTTGACTTGGGTGCGGGGAAGGAGAGCCGAGCAGCAGAGAGACAGAACCATTTCTGCACAGCAAAGCAGATCTTTTAGTCCCCGATTAAAACATTTGGAAAAAATCTGTAGAGGGGAATTGCACAGAAGGAGTTCCTTTCCACTTCTCAATTCCCTCAGCAACTCGCTTTCATCACACTCCCATGTGTTTTTTCCATGAGACAGAACAATTGCCAGCTATTGTGTGTAAGGTATTGTGAGGATCAGAGGCACTTAGCTACGGTATGTAGGGATATTAGTGGGCATTAAAATACTTCAAATTTGCCAAATGCTCTCAGATTTGATATCTGTGCTTATCTACATGAACAGTTGGTGTATGCAGTTTTCAGGATGTGATGTCCCAGTAGCTGCAGCGTATTGTATCTTGGGCTGCAGAACATTTCTCTACTGATTTCAACTTCCTTGTAACCCATATCACTCCCAGCTTATTTTATGCTGTTGTTACACAATAATATATGCATGTACCATTGCCTTTACCTGGCCAAGAGAAATGACAATTATCTGCAGCACTGCAACCCACAGAAGGATAACCTGAGGTAACAGCTGGACTTCATGACCTTAAAGGTCTTTTCCAACCTAGTTGGTTGCATGATTTTGGAGGAGGTAAAATCTTGATCCAATATTTAAAAAAGACTGCAAAGAGTCCAGCAAAAACCTTAACGAAGGTCCGGTCAAGTTTTTTGCCTACATTTGGTTATTTGAGGTGAGATGAGGCACATTTCTGAAAAGGCTTTGGAAGAACATGAAGTAGGGTAGAAAATGGAGGGAACATGCCCAACTGCCATGTAAGGTGGAGGTAGGTGAGCTGGAGTAAAAAGATCTTAGTAGCGTTTTTTAAAGAATAAATGAGAGAGATACTTTTTGTCCTAATAAACCTTGACTTGCTAATGGGTAGCTATCTCCTTCATAGTATTCCTAAGAGAGGAAGATTGCTGCATTTGGTCAAAAGCAACCACTGAAGGTCCACCTGTTCCAGTACCCTGCTCTGGAAAGCTGTCAAAACACAACTACCCAAGGAAGAGTATTACCACTAAGTACTCTCCCAGTCTACAGTTAGTTCCAATGCAGTGATCTCCTGGGCTGGATGTCCTTTCAGTAGCACACCTGGCAACTCTCCCTTCCACAGACCAAGGCTGGACATGAATTTTCTTTAACATTACACTACATTCCCATTTGCAACATATATACTTTTAAAAACAAGGGAAGTATAAATGTCTACAGGAAGACCATATGTTGCATCTAATGTAGAAAACCTAGGAAAAGTTCAGCGCTCCAAAGCATGGGTGCAAGCTTTGCCCAGGTCCTGATTTTTTATGTCTTCCCTTACTCCCCATGTTTTCTGCCCTCTTTCACCTGCAGAGCCCAGACAGGAACCCAGAGCACTATTTCACATCCAAGGACTTCCACAGGACTCACACCTCTGGGGTGAAGAAGTTTCTTTTCAGCCTGGTTCCTACTAGATTAGTTTTATATCCCCTGCTTGTAACTTGAAGAAACAGGGCACAACTTATCTCTATCCACTACCTCCATGTCACTCAAAAGTTGTAGACATCTGTTAGGCCCTAAATTATTTCTATTAGAGACCAGAGTCCTAGCACTTAAGCCATTCCATACATTTGGTTATCCTTGTTGCCTCTTTCTGAACCTCTGGTAACAGCTTCCTGCAAAATCTGCGTCAGTATATCACATATACTCTGCCCAAACCCTGATGTGTCCCCTCCACTTGCCTATCTCCCCTGGAACCTTTGGACAGAGCACGCAAGTGGGAGAAGAAAAAATGTGTGAGTATAGTTTTGAATCTGCTGCAGGGTAGCTGGTTAGCAGGGTCTTCTAGAGGTGAAGGCAGTAGCTCCCAGTTCCTCTTGAGTTCCTGCAGGCACAAGAGCACAGAGGCTGATTGAACTCCTGTGTGTTCTGTGAGGCAGCCAAAGGCAAATACACCTCCCTTGCAGTGAACTCAGTAGGCATGAGAGCCCCTGCCTCCTTTCTGAGACCTCCAAACTATTTATTGACTTCCTGAAGGTATCTGGAATGGATTTGCATAAAGATATGTCCATATGGCACACCTGGCCTGCTCTGAACACAGTTTGGAAAGGTTGGCTTGGAGAAACATGTGCAATACCAATTAATTGTCTTGGGTTGGAGTCCTCAGCTAAAGAGCTGCAATTGCTCTGTGCCTTCTAGTGCTGGCCTCAGTTTGTGAGAAATATTTTCCATTGCTTTTTTGGTTCCATTTTTTTTCATTTTCTCATCCTTTTTGCCCTAATTCTACTTATGTCTTTCCCCTGTATATTACAGCCTCATAGAAGTGACTGGGATTGACACACATTTCTTAGCACAAAATGAAATCAGGCAGCTGGGACACCCCTTTTATTGCCTTTCTCAAAAAAAACAAACAAAACAAAACAAACCCAAAACCCTACCAAAATATCGTCACCTTTAGGTGATGATGAGGTTCAGGAGTGATGGCAATACCCGCCCAACTGTTTCTACTCAATTGCACACACAGAGGGAATTAAATGATTCCGCCCAAGACATTGGGCTGATGACAAATGCCTCAGGAGGACAAGATGTATTCATAATTCTGAAGGAATCTTCATCCCGGTACAAACAATTTTTTTCGTCATCTCTCATTGACATAAATAATGCCAGGATAGTAGGAATGGAAAAGATTAGCAGAGTGGGAAAAAGATCAGGTTATTTTTCCAGTTTGTGTTACACATGTGGTACACATTCTGGTTTCTGTTACAAATGTGACCACATTTTCAGCAAGGCTTGTAAATATATCTTGGCCCCCTACTACAATTGCTTATTGACCAAGAGTTTTTATAATGAACTCTAGCCTTTTATTTTTTATTATTACTTTCTTTTTAGTAGTGATATTTGTTGTGCTTGCCTAAATTCTGGAAGCTGATGAGACACCTTGTTTTTCTGGACTAGACTCTATGCAAAATCTTCTAGGACGGGGATCAACACGGAGAGTTTGGGTGCGTACTTCACATGTCACCTGAGGCACATAAAATGATTCAACAACAAAATTATTTTTAAAACTTGTAACAGAGTTGGTGAATCACATACTTAGCAGAGGTCGAATACCTGAATCTGCATGCATTGTTCTTCTATTTTAACCAATTGCATTATAGATGGACAATCTCACTTAAATGTAGAGGATATTAAAATGTATATTTTGACATCTCGTACCTTGATCAATAGATAGCTCATGTAATTAATATTCAGAAAAAGTTACGTACCAGCACTGGGAATGGGTTACTCAATCTCAATGTCATCTCCAAATAAACTCAATACAATCTTGACTTCAAAACAATTGGGTCTTACCAAGACCATGACTGTGCAATGAGCTCCAGACAGAGCAAACAGTGCTGCTGCACAAACCTTATGCCATGGCTTTAGAGAACAGTTTAGTGTTCTGCCCCATTCCTTTCTGTACTGCCAGGAGAGCTCCTGAGTGTGGTGGTCAGTTTGGTTTCACACAGTGAGGACAGGCACCGAGACAGAGGAACTAACTGGACATGGTGAAACAGCTGTCAAATGTTTAACTACTTTCTGTCACTAATTGTGACCCGGGGTGAATGGCTTCATATCACATTACCATGCACTTGAAGCTCAAGGAATGTTTCAGGTTTTTTTAAGCTTCACTTTAGTAGTGGAATTTCCATGCCTGGCTTGGCTACTTTAATATAATAAAAAGAATAATACAGCTTCTACTTCCACAGGGAAGTGTGCTTCAGAGGAATTTGCTGGTCAGTTTGAATGAATTTTACAGTGCCTGTGAAAAGATGCCACAGGCTTCTAATGCCCCTACGTATGACTGCCTTTTCATTTGCATCACAAAGCTCTCTATTTTGTTAAGTACTTGCTAAACCCAAAGTCTTCAAGCCAGACAAAAAGAACGTACACTTTGGAGGCAAAGCCAAGCACAGATACCACAGTTTGCCTTTTACTACTGCTTAGTTCCGTCTTTCTAACACACATTTGAACTTCAAATGAAAACAAAAGAAAAGTTTAAAAAAGGCTAGTTTGAAACACATGTAAGTCTTCACTTGCTTACAGTAAGGTTAATCAGGTTCCCTTATTGGTTGCGCTGCTTATGCATTCAGTAAGAGCGCACATTGTTCAACTTTAAAAAAAAACCCACAAGAAAATTGTCTCCTTAAGGAAAAAACAAACCTTCATTCATTTCAGAGCACGGGGAAGCCTCTGTGCTGTACAAGCACAACGTCTCTTTCTACAAGGACATTAAAACTTTCCTCCCCCAGTGTAGCATCCTTCCGATTGCTACAAGAAACTTAGAACACCTTGTGCAAGAAAGCTCCGGAGCATGCCATAGCTGCATGGAAACAAGCAAACCAACCGCTCAGCAGAACCCGTCTGTCCAAGCCGGCTCTTGGGACAGGTCAGAGGAAAGAGCGCGCCAGCGGAGCTACCGCTGCCCCGCCGGGGAGGTGCAGGGCGGCGGGCTGACGGAAGGACAGACTTACCCGGCGTATCGGCCGCCGTGGGCGCGGAGCGGCAGCGCAGCCTGGAGGCAGAGCAGACAAAGGGGCAGGAGCGCGGCGGGGCGCCCGCGGAGCGGCATCGTGCGGGGACGCGCTGCCACCGAGACCGCCGCCGCCGGTGCCGCCGTGCCCAGCCCAGGTGGCGGGTGCCGCGCACACAAAGCCGGCTCGGAGGCGGGGGCCGGGAGGAGCGGGGCGGTCGGAGGTGCCAGCGGCGAGGGGAGAGAGTCGGGAGTGGGGGGACGGGGACGGGACGGGGCGGGGAGAGAGGGCGGACAGGAGGTGCGGGGGGTGCACGGCCCCGCAGCCGCCGCCAGTCCCGAGGGGGCCAGAGGCAGGCAAGGGGCGGGCGGCAGCCAGCCGCCCCTCGCGGGCACTGCGGCTGCGGGAAAAAGGGTGCGAGGGGTGGGCTGCGCCCGCAGGTGCTGCGCCCGGTGAGCGCAGTGGTGAGCGGCGTCGGGGGATGACCGCCGTGATTTTCCCTCCTGGGGGGAAAGAGCTGGGTCCGGTGAGATGCCTACATAAAACACAAGCGGCGGAGAGTACCATTAGGAGCCACGAGGGGAGGAGAAAGTGGGATTTCAAGTTAGCAGTATTGCAAACAGCCTTGGGCCTGAGTAGTGGGATAGGGGAAGAGAGACTGACACAATAAAATAAAAACTCAGTTTTTTGTGTTTTTGTTTTTTTTTTTTTTGCTAGCTAAGGGCTTGCTGCCTCTTTTCTACACTGGTGGGGGTGAAAGAGCCACAGAAAGATAAGTCATTGGAGCACCGGGAATAGCAAGGGAAATGGGGAGAGTTTTGTTGCAAATAATTTTATTTTATAGAAAACACCTGGAGTACTTGTTAAAGTAGATACAATATGCCAATATGGCATAAACTGATAGCCCCTTTGATACTCTTAGGTTGACTTTCATTACAAGAAGCAAAAGGTGCTTAAATCTAACTGGTTCTCAGCCTCTCAGAGTAAAAATAACGGGTGGCTGTAGACAAATAAAACCGCTGACATTTGCATGTGTGTGAAAACTACTGTAAATCCCTGTTAATGCTTCAGAGACACAGGGAGCTTTTCAAAAAGGACTGTATTAAACCTTGCACGCTACATATTCTATGGCTGAAAGGCAAATGAACGTTTTCCTTTGTTTCCATACCAGCACTAAATCTGACACTAGTTTTGTGATAAGAATCTGGAGATGGAAAAGACTCGGTCCAGGGCAGGATTATTCTGTTTGGTTACCAGCGCTCTCACCTTTGAGCTGCCTGTCCCCCTGTAACATTCCCTGCTTCAAATCTTGAATTAATTTCTGGTGAGGCTCTGCAGAGGAGAATTTTTGTGTGTGCTTATACACAGAGGTGCGTTCAGCATGAGATGTTCATCTCTCGTTGAAAACACTTCCCATTTACTACAGGCAACGCCCAAAGCCTTTTTTGCAAATCTTCAGTCTTGTAACAAATGCAACTTTAACTTTACAGGCACCTACTTAATAGAGGCTCTACTGTTTGTTCAGAGGTGATTTCAAAGGTAAAACCAGGTGTTCTGAAAAGAAGTAAGTGGCTTTTGGAGGGCATGATTATGGTACTGGAACAGAAAACAGTGCTTTATTTCACATACTGTTCCTGGTTACTTTTCTTACTATATGTCCTTGCTGCACCTGAAGTGCATCAGGTAATACACCAATTATTAAAAAGTTTGCAAAATGTAGTTTGGCTATTGTTCTAAAATATTTGCTTTGAGGATAAAAACCTGGCGTTATTGAAGTTAGGAAGAATTTCACTATTGGCTTCTGTTTGCAGAATGGTTTGGCTACTATTCTAGAATTTTTGCTTTCAAGAGGACAAAAAAATGTTTTCCTCTTAGATGTAGAGAGAACTTTATTATGGGCTTCTGTGGCTCTAGATTCAAGTCTTAAATCCTGCCTTTCTGCAACATTCACTGAAAGTAAAATGCGAGAAGATATGAGAAAGAAATGGGAGTTCAAGCACCAAAAGTAAATAGTAAAGATAAGTAACGGAGTGTGGAATAAGCAGTCAAAGAAATGTCTTGCTGTCTTTGCTAATACGTCCTACTTCTGCATGTTTAAAATTAATTTTAAAAGAATTAAAAATCACACCTTTAGAGCTGTGGAGAATCTGGAGAGAGAAATAGCTCAAAAATATCAAAAAGGGCTTTGACAGAGGTGGGGGTAGTGAGAGGGGTACAGATCCCTCATTCTCTCTCTGATCCATCAGTAAGTGATGGGGCAGACTGCATGGAGGGTTGGAACCCTGACATGCTGGCAGCTAGGAAGGGATTAAAATGCTGTAGTTCAACTTGAAGTTACACATGTGGTAAGTCTTTCCTGACAAGATACAGCTATAAAACTTGCACCCAGCTAAGCAAAGGATTTCTGAGGAAGAAAGTAGGAGTTTCTTTTCCTTCACTTCTTGCAGCTGAAATGAGAAATTGCCAACATCAGGGATTTTAATGTGCAGCTTTGACTTGAAGGTGATGAGAGATTGTGAAGGAACAGGAAAAAAACTGAGATACGGTTTCTCCCTTAATAAAACAAGATGTGGGGTTTATCACAGCATCCCACACTTTACAAGGAACACAGATTGCTGAAACAGAGACAATTCTACATGGCATGGAAACAAGAAAGGCATCATGTAAAGTGAGTGGGCAGGCAGCCTATATTTGCCACATGAACTTGAGAACATGCCATTTATTGAGAAGTCTGTAATTACATAGAAGAACAGAAAAAAGGGAATAGTTTCTTCTAAGTGTATTTTATGCCTTTGAGCTGTCCCAGCTCTCACCTTATCATAAAGTCATGGAATAATTTGGGTTGGAAGGAACCTTCAGAGGTCATCTAATCCACTCCCCCCGCAATGAGCAGGGACATCTTCAAACTAGATCAGATTGCTCAAAACCACATCCAGCCTGGCCTTGAATGTCTCCAGGGATGGTGCATCCACCACCTCTCTGGGCAACCTGTTCTGCCCTTCATGAGAAGGATGCATCAGCTTGAATAAACAATCCTTGCTTTACATTTGTTAGAGCCATAATGGTTCAGAAACAGGAGATGAAACAAGGTTCATGTTGTTCCAGTTTAAATCATACTGGTCAAAAAGAAATTGGAGTAAGTGTGTTCATATTGGAATTTGCACTGCTGTATCTAGTTTAAAAAGATTGAAGTTGATTGAGTGCAATGTCCTTTTCAAGATCTGCTCTCCATTTCTTTTAACTCACACAGAGACCTTGACAGGTGAGGGACAGTAAAAGTGGCCCTGCCGATTCTGTGTTAGCTTAGGTTGAGGGTCTAAAAGAACAGGAAAGCAATATAATCCATGAATGAGTGCCAAAGCCTAATGTATAACTAACCACTCTGTGTAGTGAGGAGTGTTCCTGTAGCAACAGAGAGCTAATAACTTGAGGATTTACTCATAGGTTGTGCTGAGCTTTGTGCTGTCAGGGACAAGCTGCTGTCGGTACCTGAGCTAGCCTAAACTTAGTTGGGGTATCAGGCTGCTACAGACATGTCTGTGCTTCTCTATGTAGGTTTGCTGCCTTTCCTTGCATCCTTCCCTGTCCCTGCTCCCATCTCCTTTAAGTTTCTTCAACCTCCCAGTCAGCCTGCTATCACAGCTGTGTGGTCGTAGAATCATTGAATGGTTTGGAAGGGACCTTAAAGTTCACCCAGTTCCAACCCGGGCAGGGACACCTTCCACTAGACCAGGTTGCTCAAAGCCCTGACCAACCTGGCCTTGAGCACTGCCAGAGATGGGGCAGTCACAGCTTCTCTGGGCAGCCTGTTCCAGTCTCCCCACCCTCATAGAGAAGAATTTCTTCCTTATATCTAATCTAAATCAACCCATTTTCAGTTTAAAGCTATTACCCTTCGTCCTGTCACTACTTGCTCTTATAAAAAGTCTGCCTCCAGCTTTCAGAAGGTACTTGGGAAGGTGTCATCATCACCCTGCCCTCACTGGGGCTAAGACATGGCAGCAAAGGAAAGAGTAAATGGTAGCTAGTTTTGTAACAATGAACCAGTTCTGAACATTGCCTTGCAGAGTATTCAGATGTAATTAGTTTTCTCAAGTGAATGACACGTCTTCAAAAGGGATGAGGTTTACAATTAAGAACTTTGACATTCTGTCATCAGTTTACTTGGGAATGCTGCATTTCTACAACTGAGTCATTTTATTTGGACTTGTGTCAGTGGCACTGAAGTGTTATAAAATGTTTCAATTAAGTGAAAGAATGGAATTCTTGAAGTATTTCTGTCTTCTGCTATTATCCTGTTATTCTGCAGGAGGATAGGAACATAGGTTAAATATTCTTTCCATTTTTGTAGAAATGAGAGACATTTAAATATGTGCATGCTTTAAAAGGAGCTAAAGGAAATTAGATGTGTAACAGACAAATCATCAATAGATCAATCACCCCCCCGGGAGTTCTTAGAAACCTTATTGATAGATAACCTCAGATGACAGTATGACAAACCTGATGAGTTCTATTCCTTATCATGGTTTTAATCTTGCAAAGACTGTTACAGTTGTGCTCATGCCTTTCTTTATACATATGGAATTTCTTATTAAAGCTAACTATGAGAAGAAAAAATATTCTTTGAAGGATCTCTGGCAGGCAACATTGTGAAGGAAAGCTTGTTCTGTCTTGAGAGTCTGCATGAGTTAAGATACGCATAGCCACTTGGTTTTAAACTTTTGGCCAAGAGTTGTGAAATAAAGCATTGCTCATGACAATTCCCTAAACCTTTTTTTTCTTTTTCTAAGTATACAGAAGTGGATAAACAAATTGCAGTGTGACTATACGTAGGCTTTGTCTCAGATGTTTCATTACCCTGCTAGTGCTTAAAGAGAAACATAAGAAACGGTTTCCTATAGCTGAACCTACAGGATTTTTATTTGAGTCAAAATATAGTCTTTCATTAGGCAAGAGATTTCTCTGGCTTTTCTGTTCTGGCGAAAATTTCAGACTGGGAACTGTGAGGATGGCAATTCAGAAGCTTCTTGCACCTCCTACACAAATCATGTGTGTTTACTTTCTGTACAAATGATTTGCGTCTAGTAACACATTCAACTTGTATTGCACATTCCTCCAGCCCTCTCTCAATTTCTGTACTTTGCAGTAATCAAAGATCTCAGCCCTTCTCTAACTTCATGTAACCAGTATTTTGGAGTTGTTTCACAGATGGGGATACTAAGATATGGGGAGGCTGAACATTTGTGCAAGGAAGAAGAGCAAGTCCTTGGCAACAGTAAGTATAGCATTTGGGTCTCCTGACAATAACCACTGGAACATGTGCCATTAGTGAATTTGTATTAGGTTGTATTTTAAATCTAAAAGGCTTTACATTTATTCCTGGAGTCAAACTTGTCTGAGCATGCTCAGGCTTAGATACAGTTTCACTTCTTTCGCTACAAAAGAAGTGGCATATTCACAATGAAAGATTATGTTCAGTATCTAGTTTTAATATACATATTATTTCCAATCACTGGATACCCAGTAATGACTTTTTATAATGTTGAGAAGAAAGAACAAATAATAACAATATTTATTTTGAAACATGGTGAGAAAGCTAAGTGACTTCTTAACCATTGAACTGTGTAACTGCTCTATAGCAGCTACTGCACACAAAACATGACATGCGCTGAGTTTTTATTTATACCAACTACCACTTACCATATGTGCACATATGAAAATGTTTAGGAGGAAAGGTACCTTTGAAAGAATAAGTTCAGTACAATAGTGCGCTGTGCAAATCCCCACACAACTCCCAGTTGCAGATGTTCTGCAGTGGACTATCGTTACATCTTCTGGGAGGAAAGGAAACATTACATAGAATATCATTCTGGAGGGAACTACTGAGTTGTTAATTTATCTGTCAGCTGCACTGGCATGAAAAGTGTCTTTCCTCCCCCTCCCTTTCTCACCCTTAACATTGCCTGATAATTATCAGGTCATTTTACCATCTGTGCCTGGAATGATATTTTGATTGTCCTTCTTCAAATTTGGATGCCTTAATAGCCTAAAACTGTACATAATTAGGTAGCATGTACTTCGGAGATTTATGCAACTTCAATACTGAAAAATGCTAAAAAGACTGAAAAATGGGAATGGTAAAAATAATGGTACTGCAGGATTCTGTCATTCCAGTTCTGAAACATCAAGAAGCCAGGGAACAAAGTCTAGATCTGGTGAAATATGTCAGAGAAGAGAACAGAACAGAGGAGGAAAACAGTATTTAATGCAAACATCCTTGTGTTTTACAAGCAGGCAGCATTACAGCGAGACCATACCACCTGTCTGTTGTCAGCTTTTCCAACAAACTGAATGCACTTGAGCTTGGCCATAAGAGGAAATATTTTCTGTTGGGAGATGATAGAGAACTGCAGTATCCTGGAGGTCCTGAGGGCACTGCCAACCCTGCCTGCCTCCGCCCATGGCCTAGGGCTCCCCTCACCCTGTGTACAGCTCAGGGCCTCATGGCAGCCCCAGTGGCACTGCAATAGGGCTGGTCTCCTGCTCCCCACAGCCCTGCCCTGCCCTGCCCAGTCATGGGCCCCACCAAGCTGAGCCCACCCATGGGACCACATCCCAGCCTGGCTCCGAGCTGTCCCTGTCCTTGTGGAGGTGCCCAATGCCTGGGGCTGGGGCTGCTCCCAGTGCCTCTGGCTGCTCCATGGTGGTACCCTAGGGAGCCCCTAATGGTCCTGGCCTTCAGGGAGCTGCCAATTTTTGATGCTCCCTAATATTAACTTGATGTTTATCTTTTCCATCTTGGTAGTGCAGTTCAAATCAGAGGCAAGTGGCTACGAAACCAGAAAAGGCAGGGAGACAGAAGCTTGCAAGTACCAGAAGTTGCAACATAATCATAAATATGAAAATATGATGCCAAAAAGAAAAATCTGAACTCAACCTCCCATGTTTCTGATTAACACTCTTGTTGAATTTATGGCCATTGAGTCAGTTTGACAAATATTCTCCTGAATTAACAAGAGCTGACTTTACATAATTTTTGAGTCAGGAAGGAATGTCATCGTGAGAAATTCATAATTTCATCATGAATAAGATGGAAGTTGTGGGATTCAGAAATCTGCACTGAAAGATTGGAATATGCATAGGAAGTTATCCACAGTGATCACCTGTTGGGGGCCCTGTCCTTTAAAAGTGAACTATTAGTTACTCTTCTAATTTAAAAAAAAAAAATAATTAAAGGACAACCTGTAAAACTGTTTCATAGAATCATAGAATCATGGACTAGTCAGGGTTGGAAAGGACCTTAAAATCATCTAGTTCCAATCCCCCTGCCATGGCCAGGGACACCTCACACTAAACCATGGCACCCAAGGCTCTGTCCAGCCTGGCCTTGAACACCACCAGGGATGGAGCAT